>DWDU01000266.1:0-20769 GCA_018245575.1 Jemadia suekentonmiller | reverse complement strand
TTTAAGGTGTTTGTCGTCAATATCTTGTTTAACTCAACAAGATCTTTTTGGAAGAAAAAAAAATTCGATCATTTGATGTGTTGAATAGATTTTACGATTATTTGATATGTTGAATACATTAACAAACGGAAAAATATTTCTTATGAATTGCATGATACTATGTTACATGTCTAATAATGTTAAGACATAAAGTGCACTAGCAAAGTTGTGAAGATAATTTAATGTAGAGATAAAAGAAAAAAATGTATATCAGTGATTTATTACAATAATTGTGAAAACCAACAAAACTATTTAAATTTTTTCCTCTTGCCACCAGCTCCTTCTTTGGGAGTTCCTTTCCTTTTGCCGCCAATTTTCTTATCGGACATCTTGTGGAAACTGTTTTTATTCTGATTAGAATTGTTAAAGCTGTGTTTCTCATTTCTATGTTTGAATTTCTTGTTTTTGCCTCCTTTGTTGCCAAGAATTTTTTTGTTATAACCTTTAATCCATCTATCGCGTTTGTCTTCCCAAGCTAACTGTTTTGTGCTAGCATTGTCAGTGTTGGATACAGCTTGGCTGGAACCTTGTTTTTTATTAGTTGCAGTATCTTCTAGAAGTGTTGAGAATTCCTCTGCTGAAGCAAAGAGTGATCCAAGATCGTCTTTACCTGAGAAGGAGATTGTATATCAGAATTGTAAAGTTGTAATAAGCTTAGTATTAATAATAATAACATTAATAACAACTGAAACTGGTGTGAAGGGGACAAATGAGTATAGATGTGACCAAGCTTCTTCTCTATAAGAAAATAAATCCAATAGTTACAGATATCTATTGGTGGGAATAACAATCAATACTTTAATGCCAGTAAACACTTTTGTGATTTGTTTACATATTAACTATGTTTTTCTTCCTCATATAACTGTACAATTTCAGGTGTCTTATAATATCTAATTATTACAAGCAAACCCATGTTTCATTTCATGAGATAGATGTATATAATACATAGATTTATTCAATGCTATTATTACCTTTTAACTTGAGTTTCAGTTTCCCTTTGCCTTTAGAACCCTTCTTACCAGGAACATCAATCTGATCATCTTCATCACTATCATCTAAATGTAATTCTGAAATGCAAAATATTGTGTTTCTATGAAACATGACAGGCAAATAACTTTCAGATATACATGAAATAGAACGTAAAGGTCTGAGGCCATACTGCAAGTACAGATTATATGAACAATTCTCAATACTGCATAGTATTTGATTTTGTAATATCTTTTAAGACACACAACAAATTGATTTCAGCTACAACTTTGCAAGGGTCAAGACTACATTTACATATGTTTTCAATAGTGAGAATTTATGTTTGTATTTTTAAATAGGAGATTTTAACACAGAGGCATACAATGTAATGTTGCTCAAGTTTGATAGACCTCGATACTGTAGTGTCATTATGACAAATCATATAATGTGATTGCCAGTTCGTTTCGTTTTCAGCTATGATTAAAAGCTGTGATATATTGACCTATCTGTAGAATAAAGTTAAAAAAAAAGTAATATAACACCGGTAATCCCCGAAGAGGTAGACAGAGGAATGTAGAACATTGCCATGTTTTAACCAGTTACGTTTATGTCTCACTATGGAATAGGTGGTGAGCCTATTGCCATGCATCGGGCACATTTTACTTTTGCATAATTGTCACTTTAGAGGAGAGCGATTTCAAGTTTAGTTACGAGTATGCATATGGCATTTTTCTATGGATAAATAAATCACATGTAACTAACTGTATTTAACTGGTATCTTCGAAACTAGTTAACAATAGGAAAAAGTGATTTTTACTAATACAAGATATAGGTCAGCTTAGTTTTATAGCTACAATAAAAACGATTTGGTATCATAATCATATATAACTTTGTTTTTTGTATAAGTCAATATGTAGTGTTTAGTGTCAAACTTGTACACAATTAGGTTTCTCACCATCTTCACCGGAAAGTTCTGGTTCTTCATCATCACCGGACAGATTGAGTTCACCGTCACTGTCTTCTACAACAATCAAGTATAGATGATGTACTTTTACCTCTCCTTTCTTCTTATACTATGTTAGTTCGTAATCCAATATTTGGTAGGCTGTCTTGATTAAAATTCAAAACCTCTAAATTATGAGCACAAAGCATATGTACATAATTGAAAATTAAACTGATTAATCAAAGCATTGCCAAGACTTCTAAATAAAATTCAAACTTTATTATCATTTCATTTTACAGGTAAAGCATGCACATTCACCTGATATTGTTCCCTGCATATTAGTTATTCGTGCATGCTATGTATTAATATTGCATATATATTTATAATTAATCATATTGTGTTGATTTAATTGAAAGCCAATTTTTAACTCAACATGTAGAAATCTCATTGAATAATCAGAACTTAGAATAATTAGAACTTATTACAATCTGATATGTCTTAACAAATGTACAACATCCCAAAAATTTATTTTCTTAGTACATAGCTTATCACAATCAACTATGCCTAATCACAAAATAACTCACCGTCATCTTCATCAGCTTCATTATCATCACCTTCCAAGTCATCATCACTTTTGTCATCACTATTCTGTTTTGATTTGTGTTGTTTGGATGTTTCCATTTCAGCCAAATAATCTAATTCTTCATCTGATGCTGTAAATAGAATTAGTATTTAGGTTTTTTCTACACCACCTGATTTGAGTCTTTTCATGTAAGAAAGAGCTGATATCTTACGAGCAAATAGTGAAAGATTAATAATCAACCTATCTGTTAACCAATCAACATTGGAGCATAAATTGGAATATATTCTAAGTCTTGCCCCATAATGGGAAACTTTAGTGTCCTCTAATGAGACGATTCCTATCGCTAGACACAAGCCGAGCGATTGGACATTCCAGTTAAACATTTCTAGCGATATTGTTATATATAACAACTTACCCTGACCAGCAGCCCCAGTTACCGTGTCTAAATACTTATTGAAGTCTTCGCTGGTAACAGAATCATCATCACTGTCCTCTTCATTGTCAGGTTCTTTTGCTTCGCGACGTTTTTGTAGAAAACTGAATTTATAATAAAATTGAAAGAATAGTTTGAAAATATAGCAAACCTCTGTATAAAATGTAACTCTATAGGGTTGTATGTGGAAGCATTGGAACCTTATTCACCCAGTACCACTACTATAGTTAATACAATCGCGAAGTAAAAATCAATAATTTATTCGTCTTGGTCTACAGTGATCAAAAAGGGTAAGTATATATGCTAGAGGCAACCACTTCGCTCGTCAGGATTACTACTAGCATGTCTGTAATCAGCAATAAATAGTATAGATATTTCGTCATATAAGTTATGACTAAATCGATAAATGTTTATGACATAATGACAATGCCAATGCTACTATCAAACAATATTATTAATCTTTTAATAACTAAGGTCAAACGACATTTGAGGCAGCCCTACATGTTCAATTTACTTCACTGCCAAATGCAGATATCGCTACGCGGTCAAATGCTATCGTTGAGTTGTTATTTTTACATAAATAGTTATTCTATAGTGTAAGCCCAAAGTGCCAAGTATAAACATTATAAACCCATACTTACTCATAAAGAAATCTCTCATCCACTGGGATTTTCTTGACATCCTCATTCAGATATGTTGATGATGTGACAGGCAAGCTCTTAAGACCTACAATTTTATATTTGTCATTTAACATTGATAGGGTGTCACTTAATGGAAATTCACTGTTATAAAATAATGTGGCAAACCAGTGTGGTAACTATTGTATAAAAAAAGCAGTTACATACAAATATATTTTACAAAAATCATCTTAAATAAGGATATAAAGACAGTCACCAATGTTATAAAATTTGGTTATACATATAAAATTTTAATTGTATATTTTCTTACCTTTAGCAGAATAGTTTTTCCTTACAGCAAATTTGGGATGTGATCCCTTAACCCGTTTGACATCTCCTTCAATTTCTTTCTCAGTCCTCTTCTTGGGGTTTTTGAAAACAAACCTGTCCAAAAACCGAATTCCGGAGAAGTCTTTCAATGGGTCTCCACTGTATTGGATTATTTGATCTGTGGATGACATAAAAATCTATAATATTGTTTATATTTACATTATGTCTGTGTTACATGTGTAATACTTGAAAATTGACTTTGGCATCTTCCTGTCTATACAACCACTGGCGTGAAGATATGTATATATATGTATGTCATAAAAATCTGTGATATTGTTTATATTTACATTATGTTTCTGTTACATGTGTAATACTCGAAAATTGATTTTGGCATCTTATTTTATAAGACAAACTTATATCTTTACTTTTCATGTGTTCTCATGTAAGTGACTAATGTGTCTTTTTTTTTGAGAATAAATGTCTATAAACCTTATATTCTGTACAACCACATATACATTTACGTTACTTTCTACATATTGAGAAAGTATTTTTGAACAAAACAAATTTCGAATATAAAAACTACATCTATTGGGACGGCATACCATATTTCACATCATCTAGGACATGTACCCGTTCTTGATAAAGCTCAAGGGCTACACTCATATGGATATGTCAAATACTAAGTACGTAATAAACTAGTTGTCACTTCTTGCAATAATTAGGAGTGCCAATATTACCATACACCGGGCACAAATCGAAACTCCGAACTGCTACTAGGAATTTCTAAATAGAAAATCTAAGTACTCGACCCGGGAATCCCGACTCTCGCTCTCTCTCGCACAACAGTCGCGTTCGGCACCACACATCCAACGAGGCAGCCAATACGTAATATAATTTATTCAAGAAATGTGTAAATCAAAAATACACTGGGTGTAACCTCACCATTCAACAATTTCTCGGCGAACAGTTTGACGGTGGGGTGGAAGTGCTTGGCCAGCGGCAGCAGCTCCAGGTAGGCGGAGCAGCTCGCGCCCGCGAACGTGGGGTTGCGGGCGTGCGGATTGTACTCTGATATGACCTGTAGCGAAATCAATTCATGTCAGTCAACACTGCACTTAATTTCCTTTTCGATTCTAGCACTGTGGAATTTGATATTATATACATTTAGATTAAAGCTCTCATTCTGGCATTGATAGTTAATAGAAAAAATTCTATTGAATAACAGTAGTAAACGAGCTGGAGACAGTCTCAAGCGTTCGCTGAGGCCAATGGACATCTGTAACTACAGCGCGGACGGCCCGTTCGGAATAAGATTGGTAAACTCCAGGCAAATGAGCCAGGAACCATATATCACCAGTGGCTGTATATGATACAGGTGTATACTAACGCCTACTAGCATTCTCTCCTATTCAAATATTCAGCGGCAAAATTAAACGGAACTGTGCTGTTCATTATCCTGACGTAAAGTTCTATCTTTGGCCTCTGTATCATATACACTATACATAACAATAACTATTTTTAACAATATTCCATGTAGGGATATTATCGTGATTGCAATTTTATTATTAACATTATGTAACCAATATCAAAACTCACTCTGTCCATGTTAATAGTCTTCTTAAGTTGAATCTTAGCAGTCAATTCCTTGTCCGCCTTGTCGTCTTGGTCCACTTTATCTTCAGTTTTTACCTTTGCATGGTACCAACCAGTGACAGCTGTGGAGCGACGTTTTCTCGGTTTTATGTTGCCTTCATCATCCATTTTCAGATCCACATAGGACTCTTCCGCATCGTCTTCTATGAAAGAAACAGTAACATAACAATCAAATGAAAGCAATAAGCGGTAATAGAAATTACGAATTACTGCATACACATAAAGTTCGTACTGAGATTATCAGATCCTTGCTTCAAACTTAAAACATTTTGTTCACTAAACACTTACCTATTAATAGATCTTTTTTATCGCCTCTTAGGAGATCCATTTTCACTGATTCAGGTTTCTCTTCTACGACTTCATCTTCGGTACTATTCAGGGTATTATTTACGTCTGTTGGTACCTCCCCTAACTCCTCTTTATTGCTTGTAGCTTCTTCGGTAATGTCTTCTTCTTTTATCTCCTGTATTCAAGTGGTACAATTCATCTATTAAATCTATTATTTTTACGAGCATAATAATTTAATACTACCGTAACATCTTTTAAGCAGCACTCAGAAGAATAAATCAAATTTGTCAATATGTACCTTTAAAGTTTGTCCTACTATTACTCATATATTAGAACTATTAATAATGTAGCTAATTATGTGGCCGTTTTTTCTTTCTTATGTCATAGTTATAGTTGTACACATTTGTAGAAAATAAAATATACGAAATACGTCGTTTTTTTTTAAATACAGCCTTACATTCTTCTCCTCCTTCTTCGTCCAGACAAGTTTAATGCAGTCCTTTTTAGCACCGTCCTTGAGAAGCTGCGACACGAGGAACAACAGACCGCAGGCCTGCGCCGGAGAATTGTAGCAGCACAGCTGGAGCAGCCGCTTCACAAACGACGTTACCCTGTCTGTATTCTTGTCCTGCTTCAACGACTTATATATGAGCGAGAAGAGGAGAGCCGAGTGAGTTGTGTTAAAGATTTCCGCGGTTGTCAGCTTGCGGTACAGGGCCGTATAGTATCTGAATAGGAAGGGATAATTTTGTTGTTTTTTACTTAAGTAGTCGCATAGCAAAAAATACAAAGGGTTAACTAGTCAATGCTACAAAAAGCACTTCAACATTCATAACAGGGAATCAGTTCACTACCACACTACACTCTTACATCTTAGTCACCACAACACATCAAGTATTAAAGAGTTTCATAGAATTGTTGCATATAGGCTGAAACGCAAGAGATAGTGATGCCACTAATATTGATCTTATTTAATCACCGCCGACCTATTTGGCAAATATGCTGGCTTTTGCTTACTTGTCAGTGTTTTACTAGTACGCACAACACAGATATTCCTAGTATTAAACTGTGAGGAATGGATATAACACATTGTTTATTGGTTATTGATGTTATTTATGACAATACTAATACACTTAATGTAAAAAAAAATTGATAGCATGTTTCAGGTACATGTGCGCCCCATATCTATTTCTACAAAGTCCAAAACGTTTCCTACCTGTCCGATGTCCCCTTGGAGGCCTCACTGACTTGGTACAACAACGCCAGCGCGTGTATGGCCACGTTAAGGCTGGCCAGATGTACCAGGCGGTGTATAGCGTCGATGTGCGCGGGCGTCTCCGAGAGCCGCTCCTTGTCGGCGAACGGATACGCCCGTTTCACTCCCGTTAAGATAGCCGACATAAGACGCGAGTCTATTTCACCCTATAACCATAAAATACTCAATAAAATTTGGAGGTAGCTCAGAGCCTGGATTTTTGCCAGGTAGGTGATAACAGGTTTTCCCCCAAAGTGGAACTTAGATCATTACAGGCAAGTCATGGGAGTATATTACACTCTTCCGTGTACCTTTTCGGAACGGAGTATTTATATGAAGGTAAAAAAAATGTGTATCACGCATACATTAATACACTTTACGATATTTCGAGACGAACAATTCAATTTTAAAGAGACAATATTACATTTTATTAGTACCTTAAAGCAAATATTTTTAGCTTATTAAGCAAATTCTTTAAAATTAGGTGGATTGGATAGATTACAAATAATATGTTCTCTGTTTTTAAGTAATCATCTATGGACAACAAGCATAGTAATCAGGTAGTAAGCGTGCTTCTCAGTTTTAGTACTTATAAAAAATACTAGGACTCGAACTCAGGTTGTTTATAACTATATCATACTAAAATTACATAAAGTCTTATAATGCATCCAGTAAAAACAATTGTAAAATGGGAATGACGAATCGGCAGGCAAAAATAAAAAAAAAATACCTTTTTAATAGTAGCCTTGAAGAATGAGAAATATATCCGTATAAGATTCTCCGCTATCTTCGAGTCATCCTTGCCAAGGAAGAATTGATTTAGAAAACAAACCCCATAGTACTGTGCTCGGGATGATATGTTTGACCTATGAGTAATAAGTGCAGAATATAGTTGTTATAATAAGAGTAACATAATCTTTGCCTGATAATTACTGTGTGAGATACTGTGCACACAGAAATGCACCTAGTTATAGAATTACTTACAGTTTAGAGATGAAACTTAACACTAGTTAAACATATCTGTATTGAACAACTCGCAAGCGAATTGATCCAAGAAGAACAAAAGTCAAAAGAAACAATAAGAGAGTCAGCATTAATTATGTGGAACTTAACTCATCACTATAAAATGTAACTTACCTAAACAACATTTTCTCAATCTCAGCTAGCACAACTGCTTTCATGTTAGGATGATTGTACAACAACTGACAGAGATGGTAGATCACCTTCGATGAGACCGACTGAGATGGATCACCAAGCTTATTGATTATGTTAGTTAACAGCATCTGGAAATGTAGAACACAGAATTTGTATAAGCAAAATTCATTCAGATCAACCAGATCGTTTTAAAGAAATAGAATGCAAAATCATACTTTTTCCCTTTCAGGATGATGCATCAATAAATAGGACATAGCACTGACAGCCTTCTCTTTATTTGCTTCCACAGTGTCATGAGCAAATTTGTTAAGTGCTTCTACATATGCTGAAAAGTAATAATACAACTGTATTATTTAACTAAATAAAATATATTTTAATAGAGATATTTTTATTTATATCCCCATATATTTAGTTATTTAGTGTTATAAATTATTAGCAAACAATTAACACATGTGTTTGCATGATCTAGAAAATTATATACAATTACACTTTAACCAATTCATTAGCCAAATTCATTAGATAATTGGTGACTGAAAATCAGCCGACCTACCATTGATTAGTAGACTTAACCACTCTTATTATACAACTTCACTGATATGTAACATAAAACAACAAGTATATAAAATATACTATTCTACAAAATAGTTAATTAAGGCACATACTCCCATACAATTCCTTCAGTTGATCTTCAAAGTACCAGAGCTTGAGGATGTTCCTTCTTGTTTGTTTATTGCCAGATGTCATCTCATCTATATGACCAACGGGATGCTGTGCAAATGTGCGTAGCTTGACATTTGGAATCAATAGATCTGATACAAGAAGTTCAGAGAGAGCATCTGGAAAAGATTTAACCTGTGAATATATTAGTTTGTAACTTTCCATGTTGGTGCTGATTAAAAGTACATAGCCTGACTCGCTGGGATACCTGGGTATCATAAGAGGCGACTATACCTGGTACTGGCAGATCCTATTGTGATGCGTGCTACCATAGTGTAGTCAATGCGGGAAGTGATGATTTGCAATCCCTAAACCTCATGTCAATGGGAATTATAGACAAAAAACCCTCAAGGGAGATGTTGTCTAGCACTGAACTTTGACAGCATGATGATTCGATAGGTTAATTAACATTCGTGAATAGAAAAATTAATATTAAAAGAGAAATTTTTCACTACTAGTGTTAAATAAGAAAAATAACTTGGGACAAGTCACCAACAGTTATTTGGTTTTGAACTAGGCAAAGTTGGTGGTACAATACATAGACATTACATGTGTAATTTTCAAAATAAATCCCTCCAGAAATAATTTTACACAATATGAACCTATATGTGATTCTATATGAATCATTCTATATGAATTATTCTGTATGAATTAATTAATCTCCAAATTTTTTTGAAAAAGGAAATCAAAATTTTATACCTATGATAATTATGCCATCTTTCTTCTTAGCTGGCTTCACACTGTTTATTAAATTTCTTAATGCTGTCAAGTTATAGACAGGATTATCCTGCAAAAAAATTATCATGCTGTTATTAAATGAAATGATTAATGCAGAACCATTTATTATCATAATACATGGACATTAATATAGATGAAGATCATATATAATTTTCTACTAGGACCACAGGACCTGGGTCTGAGGAAGATAGTGCTCATTACATTATATGCATTATATTAATATCTTGCAGTAGAGCAAGATAGACAGGTGATCATCTACTTTTCTAAAAAGACTTACAGAGCAGGATAGTTTCAGCTTGCTTTACATTTTGGCATTACTCTTTTACTCTTTTGGCATTTACTGCTTTGGCATACCAGTCATAAAATGTGTTGGTCTGAAATAGCCCTGTATGCCTTCCCTTGCATGAGACATATGGAGGACTCCATCAGACCCATGTATCAGTGATGTTAATATCATTTTTATCATACCTGGATTAATATTGTAGCAGCTGCAACCCTATCTCCTATTGCACCTTTGTTTAACAGTGTTTTAGCCCACTCATGATCTGATGAGCCACTCCTTTTTGATTCTGAAAGAAACATTTTCAATTGCCCAACAAAATAAACAATCATGAAAATTTCTTTAACATACTTAAAAAGAAGAAGGCCAAAGTTTTTTTTGTATAAAGTACTAATAACATGTTTCATGGACTTATGATAATCTTTTTGTTCACAACCAATTAATTGTACATGTCAACAAGGTGTCATTGAAATGAAAGCATTTATTCATCTGTACATACCCAGTATGTAATCATCTAGATTTAAGTGTGTTGTACCTTTAAATGCTATATTGTTAGAAACTCCTGAATCTATGCCAATATTTCAGAGTAATTTCAATTTAAACTAAGTGCATCAGGTAGAAAGACAGCAACCCAATTTAACTGTTTTGATTACTTGTCTATGTCCCAAAGTGGATTAGAACTTAATACAATACTCCATTAACACATACTTACTAGTTTCAATTGCCAATGTATCTCCGTGCAATGCACTGTTTGCTTCTTTTCTCAACTCTTCCAACTTTTCTGGTGAAACTGATTTGTCTGTCACTGGCGGTTCATCTGGTAACTACACAATATTAATGTGGTATATTTATACCACAAAATAACACAATATAACTCTTATTATGCAACCATGTCATAAACTGTGTGAAGTGATGAACATACATACACAAATGGGCGCCACCAGGATTATTTGCAGGAAAATGCATCTACACCTACACATACTATTTACCAATATAGAACTATACATATAGCAAAGTTGCAAGTATTAAGTACTTTTTCTAATGCATTATATATATATAGATATATACATTCGAAAGGCATTATTCTCGCGTTGGTCAATCAGGTAAAAAATATGTGATATTTTCAATGTATTTTCGTTCCGGACAGGGGGTTGCAATTGCACCTCCTTGCACCCTGCTGCCGGCGCCCATGCATACACAAATATAACCCATACAAAATGTAAGATTTACTGTAATACATATGCAATTCAGAAAATTCAAAATTAATAATCTATCATCATGTCAGGCCCCTAAAGATGTATTCTGAACATTTCACAGTTGTGAAATTTAGAACAGTGACAAAATACTTGTAATTTTTAGACCATTTTATATTTACATATTTTTTTCTAATGTTGTAAGACTGTATAAGGTGCTTAATTTACCTGTTGATACCATTTCTTCTTCTCGTCGTACTCTAACGCGTGAGCGAAATGTTTTGCTATTCCATAACCTTTTTTTTCATCGGCGTTTTTATCCACTTTGCCATAATTTGTATATGCTTCATCGATTAATATATTCTCCTCGAATCTTTTGTGCTTCATTTTGACATGTATATGATTATATTAAAAGCATTTAATCCTTTCTTTGAAAACAATCACACGTGAGTTTTACTGCTCGCCGAGTCAATAACTCTATTATATACGGGCAGTATTGACATTGACAAGAAGAAGTTTACTTCTTTTTTATTGACAACACATGGCTCTTTGTCCTGATGTTCTGGCTTTTAGTTAACCGAATTGGCAATCAACTATTCCAATAACACTATGCTTTGACTATACTTTGCATTTAAAGAAGTCGTAAATACATTTGTTGCTTTTATGCATTAAGTACCAAAATAAATGCATATATTATGAGGAATAAGTAGGCATTCAATTTTACACAAATGACGGCTAAGCTGTCTGACTGTTCGAAAGGTGTGCCGTACATCTTTATAAAAATCGATAAAATACACTTTATCCTAATGGAATAAGGTACACATTGTAAAGTGAGAGCGAGTTATTTGTCATCTGTACGTTGACTTCATTCGGTGTCCGTCAGAACACCGAGGTAGTGCGCTTGGTGGGGTGTAATAATTTGTCTAAAATTACATTCATAGAAATATAAATTAGAGTATAGTGTACATCGGGTAGCAATAAACACAGAAATGGATGAACAAGGAAGGAAAGTGATTGTTTGCGACAACGGCACAGGAGTATGTTTTTGTGAAATTAACGTTTTACCTACTCCTGCGATAAGGCATTGATTCATCGTTCAATGTTTCTGATGTTACAGTTCGTTAAATGCGGATATGCTGGAAGCAACTTTCCTGCATTTATTTTCCCCTCAATGGTAGGCAGGCCAATCATAAGAGCGGAGAATAAAATTGGAGATATTGATGTCAAGGTATGTTACTTGGGCCAATTTTAGTTCTATATACTGTTATTCCCTTAATGATTGAAGACTACTCATAAAATTATACAAGCTATAAACAAACTGTATGTTGACATTTTAATAGTAACATTGTGCTGTATTAGAGCCCTTCCTAAATCTTCTTAATTGTGAGGCCTGTGTCCCATCTTGGATTTATAAAAGGCTCCATGAGTCTACTAATGAATAAGTAAGGTGATGTGTAATATACTGACAGGAAGTTTAGCAGCATTCTTACTTTCATAAGATTATATTTATAACTACTTGTATATATTTTTGGAAGTGGTGATAAGCTGATCAATGTTACTTAATCAAAGGTGGGGCTCCATAATGATAAAAAAATATTACTAAATTATTTATTATTTAGGGTTCTTGAATGTTAAGCAGTAAGTTGTAGATTTAATTTACACCCAGGCATATATAATTATTAATTTATATATTATTATTTCACTGGTAGAAAATACAAAATATATGTGATTAGCATAAGTTTTTACTTTGTCTGGGTTTAAAATTATTTATACCAGCAATAAAATTAAAATTTGGTCATGTGTGCTTATCAGTTCTATAGTCACCATTATAATGGTTCTGTATAGTTTGTACTCCATAATACCTATGAAACATTGTTAAAGTACTCAATTTAATGTTTTACAGGATATAAGTGTTGGAGTAAGTTGTAATGAAATATAAGCATGATTAATAAATGTGTTACATGTTTTGTTATCAACTAAAAAGCATGTAATTTTTGAAAAAAATAAAACTGGTGTGTTTTTTGTCTGAACAGTAATATGCTCTGTCTGTACAATTAACAATAAAGATTACTTATTGCTCTGTGATGGGGTAACCTGTTGTTTATGTCATAGACACACATAGAGACATGCAGATCGTAGATCTTGAATCATAAAGATAATTAAATACCTACATTATTAAGTCACACCTATAAGTAACCAATATTTTCTATATTTGGCAGAATTTAATGTGTTCTAATATTTTGAATGGGTTATTATTTAGAAAATTGTAATTAAAATGAAATAAGAATAGGGTTTTAATTTTAATGAATATGAATTTTGTTCTAATTGAATATAATATCACACATGTATCTCCCAGAAGAGGTAGGGAGAGAAGTGTAGTACACTTCTATGTTTTACCAGTTACATTATATAACCCATCATGGAGTAGGTGGTGAGCCTATTGCCATAAACCACATGCAAATATTAAAAAGAATATGTATAGAGCATAAAAAAATACATAGTATAATTTCATGCTGACCAGGCATTTGATCCAGAAATAGTACAGGTAATGTAGATTTGGACTAGAGAATATGACTTCTGCTTGAATTTATTTTTGCATCACGTTTTTACTTCAATTTACAGTCTACACAACTTATGTATACAAGTTAGATAAATTATACACATAATGATAGAAAAATTACATTAACATTTAACATTCTATTGTAGTTATTAGCGATAGGACAGTGGAAATTCTGTCAAATCATTGTGTCAATATTATAATTAAAGAAAATGTGAACATGTAGTTTTAAGCTTTAAAAATAGTAGGTTAATACATTCATTTAAGACTATGTTCCTATAGTCCTCCCAGGATATCACAACCAGTGTCACTTAACTTGTGACTGGCTTCTTGTGATAGCTATGCAGTATTCTTTTATGGTTATGTTTATAAGCTTTCCTGTGCTTTAAAACTAGCTGCGGGTAGTCTGCTTTAGCTCTGTTGATCCAAAAAGGTCATTAAAGTCTTTGTGATCATGAGAGTGGTTTGAAAGTCAGCGACATATCATTACAATTTGCATGGTAACATGTATCACTACTAATCTGCAGTAGAGTAAAGTAAAGATATTTCGTTGTGGTCTCAAGGGATAAACTGAACCTGTAGGCAATAGTTAGCTGGTTTAGTAAAGCCATTAACATATCTATTGATCAAATGGTACATTACTGTGAATTATCTCTTCAATCCTCACTTTAATTTTATTATTTCAGCAGTGTAGATAGCTGTTTATGGCATAAAATAACAGACAATATATATTATATTTATAAGCCATTCATTATTCACTTAATACTACATAGCACATCTGCTTGTAAAATACTTATGCAATATTAAAGACTATGCTAGTGTTTATAGCTTTTTGTCTATTTCAAGAACAGGTAAAATAACATGTAAGTAAATTTATTCATAATAAGTAAGCCATTCACTCCTACATAGATATTTTCAAATATCACACATAAGGGAATCTATATAAGAAAATGTGGAACTTTGGGGTTGTGTTACAATGTACTGCAAATAAGTGAGTGTAAACATTTTTGAAAAGTTTGCATTTGGACCCCAGAACAGGTTAGCTTATATGTAGCTTATTTTAGTTTGGGGGACTTTGTAAGCCTATATTGTCTTCTTATTTGAAGGGTGTACAAATAAATATTCTAAAATATTTTACATTTGAGTTACTGCATACCTATGTTTTCATATATCAAAATATATTCCTATTGTCAAGCAATTTACAGATCCACTTAATTTAACTACCTTTCTGTATTTATGAACAATGTTCTTGTTTTCCTTCATATAATTTATTTATTAGCCATTTATTTATTGGTCAGAAATTTCACAACATGTGTAGTCAACACTCTATAACACAAGACTCTTACTTAATTTCAGTTTAGAAATGAATTCAATCAACATTTATGATGAAGCACATGTATAATTCTAAGCCGACAGACACTACCTAATAGTTAGTGTATCAATAAGATTGTAGCATAAAATATTTCTCCATATTATGTGAATAGTTTCGGTTGTTAAGCATAATACAATCAAACAATGACAGTGATACATTTTATTTATTCCTTAAAGTACAATATTAAAATTTTTTTACTTCTTTCATATGCTATTCATATGACATGAATTGTGTACAGCTTTTTGTTGTGCTCTCGTGTTTTGTTTTTACCTTGTTTTATAATAACCTATTACTAACTCCCTTCCTTCCTCATACTAAATGTATATATGATTGAAACTTATATCCTAGATACATATATATTAGTGGTGATTTTTGTTTTAAATCTTATTTTTGTTTTATTTAATTGATTTACCAGTGGCATTGCTAGTTATATGACGTTAAGTAACCAGTGCTTGTAGGTGCCACAGTGATCCATATAATTTAGTTCAAAAATCCTGTTTGAAATCGGCCACACATATGTCCTGTGGCTTAGCTCTAAATTGCTAAGCCTCACAGCTGTAAATTATTAGCTTAACATCTGCAAGCTGCAATGAAGGTCTCCAGTGCACGAGTAGTATTTCCACCGTCTTGTATCTGTCAGGGAAGTTACTCCATTTATGTAGTTTAAATAAAAATAAATATTCCTCTAACATAAATGTCTCAAATATAAATGTCGTTAAAATATTGTTACATCTTATAATAAAAGAGATAATGATGTGTGATATTACATCTTTATTAATTAGGTTTTGAGAATATGAAATAAATAAATGTATTTTATTCTAACACTTGTCTACTACCTAAACATCCAACAATTAGTAGTATTCATATACTGCCTAAGACATTGTGATTTTTTTTATGATTTTGTATGATATTAACAGCATCAACTTTGCCTTTGGTCCACAGTGTGTACAAATGTAACGATGTAAATGGAATATTATATTATTTTGATCTGTGTTGTCATAATATTTTCCAGGATTTGATGGTGGGCGATGAGGCGTCACAATTGCGCTCCATGCTCGAGGTCAGCTACCCAATGGAGAATGGTGTAAGTAAAATTAATTCAAAATAATTTAACCTGTAACTTCTATTATATTTGTTTCATCTCCTAACTGATCGATAGTGTGAGTGTGCTACACTCCTCTGTCTACTCTTTCGGGGAAATAGTTATTTCTGGGAAACCTGTTATCGCGGGATTATTTATTCTGTGATGATATGAAGCCTATGTGAAGTTCATGAGTAATGTAGAAATGTAGAGTTAGCTAGAATAATCTCTTGGAAAAAAATAACCCTCTACTACTTGGCTTGAATGTCAATTATTCTGCTATGTACTCGTATTTTTATGTGCAGTAATTGATACTCCCGATCTGCAGTCGCACTTGCAACCAACACGACCAACGAGGCAGTCACATTGAAATTACAAATTGTATTTAATAATTGGTCCTATTGATATTTAGCATGGAGCTATTTTAAAAACTAAAAATCATTACAAGGCATTTGATTTTTTTTTTAAAGCTTGAAAAATATGGGTACCAAGATGTTCTGATTATAAGTTATCTTATATAAGGTTTGTAAAACCATTAGTAATAGTTATAAATTAACCCAGTTGATCCAGTAGTTTGTACTTGTGATTGTTGAATTAGGTTTTGTAGGTTTGTTTCCCATACAAAAAAATATGTGATGAGCAGTTATTTATTCATTATTAGCGATCAAAATTATCTGTATATAATTATTTAATTGCCATGTAATTATTTAATTTGTAAGTATACGAAGTGTTCTCGAAAATCAATCAGTAGTGTGTATGCTCCGTTCAATTGTTGCTATTCACCAGACAATTTGAATCTCGTCACGTCTTCCATTATCCTGCCCATCGTTTGGAGACTGTGAATAAACATCATTTATTTAATTGATTAAAATATTACGTCCTTTACGAATTTATGTGAGCATATTCTAAGTTTCAATGTCATTCGCTACAACGCCGGCTGAAAATATCCTGTGGAAACATACACGTTTTAGGGTCCTTTTGGATAGACCGACTCCAAGAGCTGAGCAGATTTTGTCCATCATTAGAACTTTAGAACTTTAGTTCAATAAAGCCTATTTTTACTTTTCGTTTGTTTCGTGAGAGTGTTTGAACATATTCTTGCCATAAAACATTTGAAATGTGCAAATAGACGTTATTAAATGTCTTTCAATTATGTTTTACTACATACGATGATATGATCCAAATCTGCGTTGCTCTCGATTCTGGTCTATTTTAAAGGAGTGCTAGTCTACCAGTCCGCATTTAATCAGTGTAACTGGACTATGATGTAATGTGGGAAGGTGATGGAGATGACGACGATACTGATGATGAAGGAACGTGACTTAAAATTTGTACTACGTTGTCCAGAGAATAGTGTCCACATTATAATTTTCTATTTGCATTGATCCAATATGTATGGTAATTAATTTGATTTTTAAAATTTGAAGACAAGCTGGTGCAGATTGATGAAGTTTTATTTGGTTACTGTAACACAATGCCGTCGTTTCGTGCAGGTGGTGAGAAACTGGGAGGACATGTGTCACGTGTGGGATTACACGTTCGGGCCGAGCAAGATGAACGTAGATCCAAGGGATACGAAGATCTTGCTCACCGAACCACCGATGAACCCAACCAAGAACAGGGAGAAGATGATTGAGGTATTGTGTGTGTGTGTATGGGTGTGTTTTCGCGTGATCCATGAGGTAAAAGGCCACGGTGGCCTATTCGATTAAACCACAGCATCTCACACAAAAGGTGACGGACGGACGGATGAGAGAGATTATTAGAAATTTACAAAAGTAGATCTGGATATCGTTTACATTTCTCGATTTTGTCCATCAGGTAATGTTCGAGAAGTACGGTTTCGACAGTGCGTACATCGCGATCCAAGCCGTGCTCACGTTGTACGCGCAGGGCCTCATATCGGGCGTCGTTGTCGACTCGGGTATGTGGGACTGTTGTATCATTTAAGAGCATTACCATATGACAACGGAAATATATTACACAATTTAGAAGAAATATAACAACTTTTTTTTATGATGGAAAATATTTTGTTGGTAGGGTATGGTTTATCTTAGAATTGATTAAACGTTTATGACTCGTCTATCCACGAAATTCCAGTCACAAGACTTCGACAAGTAATGTAGGCATATAGGACAGCCTCGGGATATCCATCGGTGCATGAAAGTTAACTTGGCTGGAACAGTACCTGATGGATTACATATGTCGCTACTATTGTACCATCATGCAAGATCCTTTACGGCGTAGACTGAGAGCAACAAGTGCCCAAATTTTTTTTACAGAATTGAGGTGCTACTTCATCATTCGTACTCTCTTCATACATGCAAGGTAGTTTCGGAAATAAATCTGTATATCATAATATTAATCATCGTGATAATATAATATCACGAAGCCCTTCAAGGGAGGCGTCTGTCCAGCAGTGGTGTTAAACGGACTGATGATGATGATTATATTGAGCAGGTGACGGAGTGACGCACATCTGTCCCGTTTACGAGGAGTTCGCGCTGCCGCACCTCACGCGGCGGCTGGACATCGCCGGCAGGGATATCACCAGGTATCTGATCAAGGTGTGTCAACTATTCTACCTATACATTTTTGAGCTTTTGCTTAGAATGATTTTCATCGACACCTAACTTTTGACGCCTCTCTATGGTCACTCTAGCAAGTAATTTTTGGTTACTATACTATGTCTACTTATGGGAACGAGGGTTATACATATTTACGTGTACCGAAAAAGATAAAACTATTACAGTGCAATTGCTTGGACACGAGTTATAAGAGTAATGTCATAATTTGTTAGGTAATGCGTTACCTTATATAGTTTTAAACTGTAACAATATTCATAATTTTACTTGATGTGGCAAACGAATAAGAAAGCAATTCATAAATCTGACTACTGGAATAAGTCAATTGAAGCATAACTTCGCTTACGTTTGTCTTTCTTCACTTCCAGCTTCTTCTACTTCGTGGTTACGCTTTCAACCACTCAGCCGACTTCGAAACGGTCCGTATGATGAAGGAGAAGCTGTGCTACATAGGATACAACATCGAGCAGGAGCAGCGGCTCGCCTGGGAGACCACCGTGCTCGTCGAGCCTTATGTCGTGAGTGATAGGAGTCAAAATTGAATAATTATCATTAAAAAAGTTGATACTGGTGATATTCGGGCGGACCGCTCGTCTGTACAGTTCGGTAAATAGGGGTGATATACAATCTTGGATTTCAACGAGCTGTAGTGATATCCAAAAGAATGACTGCATATAATTGTGTCAATACTATCAATACTATGGATATTTAAGTCAGTGCAGTCATTAAATAATATTATATTGAACATTTGTCTTGGTACTTCATTCACCTATCCATCAGGTTATGGACATTTACTACTAGATGTAAGCTTCTTCTACTCGGCGACACCTTCCCCGGATGGGGATGACCGGATGGGGGGATCTTTTCTATTACCTCTGCGCCCCACTACTTATTACTTTTTTACTTAAGAGTTTGGTATTTTCTAATCGGCAGTTACCAGACGGTCGAGTCATCAAAGTGGGCGGCGAGAGGTTCGAGGCGCCCGAAGCGCTGTTCCAGCCGCACCTCATCAACGTCGAGGGTCAGGGTATCGCTGAGCTGGTCTTCAACACCATTCAGGTGCTGTGTCTTCTCAATTTGAAATATTATCACAAGTCAAGCTCATCGTTGTTTTATTAGTCCGGAGAGTAAAGCCTTTTTTGTATATGTATATCTGCAGGCCGCCGACATCGACATGCGCAACGAGCTGTACAAGCACATCGTGCTCTCGGGGGGCTCCACCATGTACCCGGGGCTGCCGTCGCGCCTCGAGCGGGAGATCAAGCAGCTGTACCTGGAGCGCGTGCTGAGGAACGACTGTGATAAACTGGCCGTATGTACACTGTCGAGTTGTTAATTATTATATTTTCGCACGGTAGGCCGTGAGCAAGGAATGCTAAATATCCTTTATCTGACTCGACATGCTTCCACCTTCTTAACTCTTTTCATAAATGCATACCGGTTTCGAAGACTTTCAACTGTTTCGTCATAGTTCGGGTTGAGTCAATATACAACTTCGACTCATTTTTCGAACTATGACGGATTTATTACTTAATTTTTAGTATTATTGAAAGAGACGGGTCGAGACGAAGAGCAACTCCGGTCATAATAGGTTAACCGCACAGCGAGCGAGAACCGAGGGGCTATCTCCAGGGCGTTGTCGCGGTTGTTATAATGGTACCACATGAAACCTCTCGCGTTGCGTGAATAAGACGAGGCGTAACGCTTGTTTTCGACGTATTTGGTAAGTTATCACGGACCTGTTTAATTGTATTATTACAGAAATTCAAAATCCGCATCGAGGATCCGCCGCGGCGCAAGGACATGGTGTTCATCGGCGGCGCCGTGCTGGCCGAGGTGTGCAAGAACAGGGACAACTTCTGGCTCACCCGCCAGGAGTACCAGGAGCAGGTGACTCGCGGCCGCGCGGCCACAGATAACATAGGACAGAAAGATAAAGTGTATTTAATCGCGTGACACACTGGGCGAGTATGCTCGAGGAAGT
>DWDU01000265.1:0-20771 GCA_018245575.1 Jemadia suekentonmiller | reverse complement strand
TTTTGCATTATCTATTTTTTTTTTTATTTGCATTGTGTTTACGAGAATTAAGTTTAAAATCATATGCAAACTAAGAATTTATGTTATTACTTTTTTTATTTTTTTAAACAATTCATGTTTTCGAATTCACAGATATACCATTAGAAAAATTATTTCATTATCTGTGGCCCTGTTTGAAGTCTTCTTAATTGACGCAAATTCTCTAGATGTAAATGATTTCAATTCAAGTTGTTCAAGATTACTTCTGCTTGCAGGCTACTGCGAGGCTCAAGCTACAACGCAGACAGTGCGACGCCTGGCACGAGCAGCTCGCCGTCACAACCCTCGCTGTCTCCGAGGAGCAGTCTATCATCAGCCAGTCCGCCTCCTCCGCCACCGTCGTATAACCAGGTGTGTTTGGAGTATTGTGAGTTATTTGATTTAATCATATATTCCAATTATGTACAATGGGATCGTCGTCTACTGAAAAGTTTGTCAGAAATGTCTAACAAGAAGGACTAAGAAGGTGCTTGTATCTGGGGACCAAAGGGCTGGCAATTATTTCGCTCAGAGGCGTAATGCTGTCAGCGTTTTGGAAACCAAGCCTCACAGGGACATCCAGGCTGTAGTTTTTTTATTTATCAAAATGTTTATTTAGCTTGTGAGAAGTGTAAATGGTGCAGTATCCGGTATTAATATTTTGGTGAAGTTCGAAGGTTGGGACCTCATTAGCAACTTGTAAACAGTGCAGTATATTTACACTGTTTTCACACGTCCGTTCAACATACAAAATATAGAAAACCTATATTTACATTTTGACCTTGTGACTATTGCTCCTATTTCGAGCTAAGTATAATGACTTCCAGCAAAATATACATATATAACATTTGTCTGTATGTGATAATGATTTAGTTTGTTAGGTTCAGGAAATGATTGTGTATTGGCTATAGAAGAACATTTGTCGTCAGGTGGAAAGACAAAGGAGGCAACAGCGCGAGTTGGAGGAGAAACTCGCTGAAATGAGGATAGGCGTGGCCACGGGACTCAACGAAGTAACTGGATTATCGACAAGTAAGTTCACCTATAATTGATTTTTTTTTTACTATTATTGACTGCTTTGTTAGTCGTCTTGGTTACGAGCGAGACGGCCGGTCGGGAGGACCTGGATTCAGACCGCGAGTCGGGGACTCTATTTAATTGATTTGTCTAAGTTGGATTTTTTAGTAGCGGCTCTGGGTCTGAATTTTTGCCCGGTGTATGGCAATAGGCTCACCACTTACCCAATAGTAGGACGTAAACCTAACTAATGAAACCTAGGAGAGTTCTACACTTCTCTGTCTACCTCTTCGGGGTGACAGGCGTGATATCACGCTTGTTATTATTATATTGTTACGCTATGTCCTTTACAGGTAGGCAGAGAGCACCGACTGCTAAATATTAACTATCTATCATTAGGGACCTGACGTACTTCGTCTAAATACATCACTCTCTTCATATACGCATTAATAAATTAAAGCGTAATTAGACTAATATTTCTTTGTTCTTTACGAAATCAACAAATATGTACCTAATCTATCTAATGTTAATCAGCAAGTCGTCGATTACAACAAATCTTTAATAAGTTGAAATTCAATCATTGTAACGGATTATAGAAACTCGACTGTTACAAAAGTATAAAGTAATTTATCTGTGTCAATAGCCGAACTTATCGGTCATTATAATATATTGTGTAATCGATAATGAAATATTTATTTCACTTCTGTGCTGTACTTACTGATAAGAGTTTCTCAATTTAGAATTCCATTGTGAAACAAATATGACCGGCCGCGGCCTGCTTGTATGTGTAATAAAAACAAATTGAACCTTAAAGCTATGAATAACGGCCAATTTTTTACAATAATAAGTTATTATTTAAAAAAAATGCTAAGTCAATTAAGATTGTTAATATAATACTCAAATTCTTTGTATTGATTGTCATTCACAATTCATGGAGCTATATTAGCTGGAAGTTATCGACAACAACATAAAAATAGAAATTTTTATTTTGACCGACACCTGGAGATGGAAATAACACTTATTAGTGTACAGCGCCATCTAGTATTGTGTATATAAATCTAAAATGTGATTTGCTTCAGTACCAGTCCAGCTGCAGGGGCCGGGGCGGCCGTGCGAGCCGCTGTCGCCAATATCAGAGACACCCCCCCCACCGCTGTCGCCTAGGACTCCCTCGTCTAGTGGTCAATATCATGCTGTGCTACATATTTTTTATTACTATTTAGTTTTTGAGGTGTATTTAAAAAAAGAGTAGTCAACAGCGACTACTGTCCTGTTGGTGTACTCCTGTGTTCCCAGGTCGGGAAAATTATTATTGGGTTTTTCCAACTTGAAATTCCCAGTAGCGCAGCCTGGATATTATGTATACTGTGTATGCCAATAGACTAACTGCCTATTATATAGGCTATAAAACGCAATGGTCGATTCGTGGGAGTGCACTGCACTTCCCTACCTCTGCCTGCTTACTCGTCTAGTCAATAAAGGCGTGATGTTATGTCAATAGAATAGTATATAATAACGTTTATTTTTTCTAAGCTACATAAATCATCACACAATCGGAAAAAAAAACAATACAAAATTATCAAGAAAAAATAAATAGTTATGCTATGGAATGAATGTTTTTAAAAAAATAAATATTCTAATAGATAAATATATGTTTATGACGCTAACATTTAAAATTGTTTCAGGCACAAACACTAGATCAGTATCGGCGGCAGTCAGTGACGAGTCGGTGGCAGGAGATTCCGGCGTGTTCGAGGCGGCGCAAGCGGCCGATGCTAATGCCGGTATAGTTTTATTTATATAAAAAAAAATATAAGAATCCAGCGAATAATTCGAATGAAAGAAATGCCTATAAAATACTGCGGTATTGAAAATGTGAACACCATATGACATTTTATTTGGATTTTTTTTTAAATTATGGTGAAGATTGTTTTCCGAACGCGTTTTACGTTGTCAATGAAATGAATGAAATGTCCTAAATGTCAGTGTATGACAGGTCATACATTTACATCGCGGTATTTCGAGCATATTTGCAAAATTATACTTCTTTGTAATAAGTTAACTGAATTTATTTTAAACTATTAGCTGTTCTGTTTTCGATAAGTAAGACGACATTTGATGTCAATCTTTTCACTTCGACTACAATAACTACGCTCTTAACGAAAGTTGGAAATAATAAAGGAGAGAGATC
Source organism: Jemadia suekentonmiller (assembly GCA_018245575.1). Lineage (NCBI taxonomy): Eukaryota > Metazoa > Arthropoda > Insecta > Lepidoptera > Hesperiidae > Jemadia > Jemadia suekentonmiller. Next base: position 17,545 of record DWDU01000265.1, on the reverse strand, counting down.
ACACCACAAATCTTAATTGAATAAAAGTACACGATAAGCAATTATTAAGATAGTAAGATTACTCATTATTTTTACAGTGAACAGCGCCCAAATAGAAATCAAACTCCGGTACTTCGCGGATGAGGGCGCACTTGAAATAGGAATTTTAAGAGCGCGAAACCTTCATGCCCTTTATATTGACATTGGCACAGAAGTGTAAGTATTTGTATATTATATAATATATCATAAACTAATTACGCATTGGACAACATTAATTATCTTTGAAATAAACTTTGTCTTATGTCCACTTAATGTCGAGACAGTCTAAACTAAAGGGTTGTCATTTAAAGTTCATGGAATCATTATATATTGAAATCAATTGAATGAATATCATTCACAATGAAAGCTCTGTTTTGCAAAATTAAAAAAATACTAGCAATAGAGACTAATATATTCTTTTGTTACACAACTGTTACACATATAAGTTGACAAGCTCCATATACAATAGACCACATGGTTGCTTTTGCAGCAGAGCAGCTAGACTGTTAACCGGAACGGATCTCAGTGATGCACATGTGCGTGTCGGGACAGGTCGGTGCGCGGCGCGCTGGTGGTGGGCGGCGGCGGCGTGGCGCTGGGCAGCGCGGCGCTGGCGTGGCGCGGCGGCGCGCTGGCCTGGCGCCGCCGGCAGCGCGCCGCGCTCGGCCCGCGCGCGCTGCGCGCCGCCACGCTGCAGCTCAACCTGCTCGCCGCCGCCGAGTGTCTGGTCGGTGCCCGCGCGCTTCGCATCGCCTCGGTTCCTCCACTTAGAATTGACAACGGAGGGTCAAAGTCGGGGGGCCACGAGCCACGACTTAGTTGGAATGGGGGTCGTGGTGTGAGACTTAAAAATGGATATATATCCATAGATAAGTTATTTGATATACACTCTCAGCCAACCCCGTCAGGAATCTAATGTGACAATATAATAATAATAAAATAAAATGCATGTATTTTGGAAGCAGTGATAGCCTAGTGGTTTAAAATTCGACCTCTCGCTACGAGAGCCCAGGTTCAAATCCTAGCGCGCACCTTTTAAAAAATGTGCGTTTTAGGTTTAAATATCCCTTGCTATATCAGTAAAGGAAAACATCGTGAGAAAACCTGCATACCTTAGAGTTCTAAAAAAATATTCTCTAAGGCGTATAAAGTCTGCCAACCCACACCAAGCTCCCATTCAGAGAGGAGACCCATGTTCCAACAGTGGAACGATAAAAAGATCGAAAAAAAACAAACGTAATTTGAGATACCTGTTGACATGCAAGTTGTAATATGTATGTTACACAAAGAGTGTGATGTCCCGTACAAGATATTAATATTTGTAACAATTTGATTTTCTTTAAAATATCACTTTCAAATGATGATAACTAGCCAAATTTGAGTATTCGGCGTTAGCCTTGAGTGCCATGTGAATACATTTGGGCGAGAGCGATTTTATCAACTGATTTCCAACTGTTACATGAAAAAATCAACACTATGTCAGTCAATATTAAGATTTATTTTTTTAATTACAGGGTTGCGCTCAAGTGAGTTTGGCCGATTTCGACCCAGACACAGTGTCCCAGAAGTGGTACAATGTGCTAAGCTTTAGATGCATGAGAAGAGATGAAAGTTCTGATGAGTCTACTGTCATATCGTCACAGACTTCCACTCTCACTAGGAATAGAGGTATGTTTTTATATCCTTCTTGGTCACTAAAACATCAGTCACTCGGAAGCCTGACAAATATTTTGATAGTGTAGTGTATTATAAATCGTTAAAAATCAACCAATGAAATGATATTTAGACTTTTCCTATATTTAATTGGTAAAATTGTTTCTATGATAGTAAAATTTTTAATCCAGGTCCAGAGAGTATGACCGGCGCTGAGTGTAACGTAGACTGTGTGGATAATTCAGATTCGGATGATGACGAGTCCAGGGAACCACTCAATCAGGTCAGTATTATGATAAATGATATTATTATCATATTAAGACTTTTATTATATTTATACTTGCTTTGCGAAACATAATTTACAACTTAAGTACTATATTTTTACTAATTATACATATATAAAGCAAATGTGTGAAGAGTTATTTATCCAGTAATGCTATAAGTATTTTTCTTTTTACCAACAGATAGTAGAGGAGGATTCATTCGAAGATTACATCCCTGAAGAGGAACTGGCTCTAGAAGAGGAGTACCTCCATCCGTCCACTGCTGAGAAAGAAACCAACACAGAGTGTAACTTCTGTCCTGAAGGAGCACGACAGCTTCACAGACGGTATGTTTCATTCAATCGCATAGTACATTGGTTTTAAGAAAGAAACTAGGGGAATGTTTTTTATTCTCGTATATTGTAACATATAATTTATCAATGGACTATATTAAAAAACTATGTCAAAAGAAAATGTGACATGGTGTCTTTCCCATGTCACATTTTTATAAATTAAAAAGGAATATTGGATTTTAGAATGCTTATGTCCTAGTATTCTATGATAGTGGGTGATGCTAGAATTATACTTACATATGTACATTCACAACTTGCGTTTTTACTTTTAAATCATTTTTTTAATTCATGCTAGAACATACCAGCATTGTGGTATTACACATTATTATGAATAATAAATTGTATTGCTGTAAATAGCTAGATTTGGTGGTGGTTTAAGTCTGATTATGATGTATGTGTGTAAGGAAATGGATAATGAAATGGACCCATAATAAGTGTTACCTGTTTCTTTTCTATTTGTTTTCACATCTGCCAACTGACTATGTAAATAGCTCAAGCATTGCTTGAACATGGTGTAATCTCTCAAATCATGTACGGGAAATATTGTAAAGTACACAATTATACACATAGGGCTTCACACAGATTCGTATGGTGTGTCATGATTTAATTCAATATAGTTTGTTGTTAAGGGTGGGAGTGGGGGGGATAAAGAGTCGTTGGCCATATGAAAATGTGCACTTTCCTCATCAGATACTTAGGCCGCTTGAGGCGAGCGGAGGCCGACGGGCGGCCGCAGGCGCCGCCGCTCGAGCATTAGTTAAATACCGACAGTTGCATATTTGTATATAGTCTGTACGTATAGGTATGTTTGCATTGTGGCCACGTGTGGTCTGTTATCGAGAGTATGTTGTTTTTAATAGGATGTCAACTTTACTTCGGACATTATTGTTTTAAATTAGTTGGAAAATTGGTTTCGTGTCTATCTATTCATTTTAGTTTTGAGAACGTTCTAAAACGTTCTCTAACGCTTGGATTTGAGGTCTTACGTTGATTAGATTTTTATATTGAGACTGAATAAAGACATTTTGTTTTCTGAATGCTAAAAGCGCTTATATTCCCGTGGTTAAATACCGTTTGAAGACATCAGTCTTGGTCACGTAAATTGTACCTTCAACGATTGGAACCGAAACGTCTGATATAATTCAATTCATTCCAATTTTTTTCTCAATTGCGTGGATGGAACGGGGTTCGACCGTGGGAACGTGGCAATTAACTAGTCGCAGACCATTTTTCAAGTAGAACTGGTTGACGACAAGCAAATTATGGATTGTTATATATGAATCACAATATAGCATATATGATAGACCGAATAATAAAGTTTACATCCTGTTAACGCTTTATTGGTTTACTCGTTTGATACATACACACACTAGTTCACGCACACACGCACACCTACGCACGCACACGCACACCTACGCACGCATACACACACACAAATACGGATAGGTACATACATACGCATTTACAAACAGCCACAACCACAACCATTGTATTCAGCGGACACATAAAAACACATCAAACACTTATTGGTGATATACAACTTTTTGAATATACAGTATTCGTATTGAATATAATTTTTACGGGCATGATAAGTGTTTGCATGGCATGAAATAACGGCACAATGTGAATGTATCTATTATTATTTTGTATTATTATGATTTTCACGGGCACAATTAATGCAATTGTACATATTTCGAATTTATCTGAAAATTATTACCTGCCCGCCTCGTCGGTCGTGTTGGTAGCATACGCGACTGTCGATCTGGAGGTCCTGGATTTAACTCCCGGGGCGGGCTGGGTCGGATTAATTTCTTTATTATAAAGAAAATTATTTTTCAAATTTATTGCTAAATGAAGTCACAATGAATACAGCAGAGACATGTTTAGTAGCTATATATAACGAAATATATATATTTGAATGATTTTCTTTACAGGAAAAGTCAACAAGTAAGCGCTGACACCGAAGAACCGCCAGCGACCATAAAGCGCTCCCAGACCTTCTCGCCGCAGCCGCAGAGCAACGTCAAGGGACAGTACATTTGCAGGTATTCCTAAGTTGCCAATATTAATAATACCTGTAAATTATGAATGAAGGAGGTCGTTTGTTCGGGAATTTGTTCTAGAAGAATTTATTAGCTTTTTTAAGCTAGACTAGTTACAAATGTATTGCTGTTGAAGTTGGAGACTGTTAGTCAAGTTTTCACAAAAAAGTGTCATCAGAACTAAACTTAACGTTGGTAGTTAGCGCTGCTTTGTGGTATAAGTTACGGTTTTTTAAACAGGTAACGTACCGAATATGTATCTTTGTCACGTATTACGCCTTCATTGAGGAAATGTTTATGTATAGTTATGTATAAATAAATGTTTTGTTGGTGACAGGTTAAATCGTTCGGAGTCCGACTCGTGGATGTCGGTGGGCGCGCGCCGCGCCGCGCCCGCCGGCATCCCCTTCGACAGGACGCTGCGCGAGCGTAGGTCGCTCAGGTATGTCATACCGAAGTATGTATACATATATTATTTGTATTACTTTTGTTAATGTTTTTATTCGAAGCTAAATTTCTTTTAAGTATTACTCGAATGTTTGAAGATATTCTCGATATACAAAATTGTTTGGACTTCTGATTTTAATAATCTGATTATTGCCAGGTACATTTATTTCTAAACCGATATAAATCGGTGGTAGCGGGGAATTCGAATTCGCGTTCGAGGTGTGGTAGTAGGCTCATTTACTATTTCATGGGTTCACCCCATACCCCAAGTAGGTCACCCACTGCTCAAAACTGGTTCAAATACCGATGACTACGTTTGTTAGGGAAACGAGGCCGTGTTCCAAGTGTATAGTACCGGCGGCACGGTGTCCGCAGATGGGTGGGCGTGCGCGGCGCGGCGCGGCGGCGCGGCGGCGGCGCGGGCCGCAGCGCGCGCACGTCGCTGGACCTGGCGCTGGACCTGCGCGCGCAGCACGCGCGCCTGGCCGACCTGCGCCACGAGATCGCGCACCTGCACCACCTCAAGACACGGTCGGCGGCCATGAGATATTTCACTCTGCCTTCACAATTCACTTCACTTTAAATATAATGCTGTGTATGTCTCCGAATATGTTTTAACATCCTTGAAACATTACTAAATATTTTCAATAGCGTGAAATCTTACACGCAATTATTTTTAATTTTATTCGCAATATATGTAAAATTAATTTTTATATCCTTCGCTGTCGATATTGTTTTGCGACTATAACGTGTGCGTCCGCGCGCAGGCTGGAGGAGGCGTGCTCGCGCGGCGACGCCGCCGTGGCCTCGTGGGTGGCGGAGGACGACACGCTGCGGCGGCTGGTGGCGGCGCCGGCCGAGGCGGGCGGCGAGCGCGCGGCGCGCCTGCTGCACCGCACGTGCCGCGAGATCTACCGCCTGCGTCGCTCGCGCCAGGGCGGCCGCAAGCCCGACCTGGTCACCTTCAAGTGAGCGTCTATTAAAACACACAAGACACTCCCACGTCAGGGTACGGTGGCGCCACTAAAAATTTACTCAAGAGGCCCGCTGAATGAGGTCTCTATTAGAGACGCGGACCGATTTGGTTACTCGTTGAAACCGTTTCTTTAAAGTCATTTACTCTTAGACGATAAGTCGTTGAAATGTTAAACCCATTTATACATGTAATTTTATTGTTCTGGTAGAGAGAAGATGGCGTTCTTCACGCGAACGAAAGCCACCGTGCCGGTGCTGCCCGACGAGGAGGACATACTGTCCGAGGACGACTGGGAGGAGGAGTTGGAGGAGCGGCGGACGCCGGACGGCAGGTCCTCCAAAACCTCGTACGAGCTGCGACGGGAAGCGTTGAGCCAAACCCAGGACAAGAACGAGGATGGTCAGCGACGAGTGATCGAGTGCAAGAACCCGTGCCTCAACCACCGCGAGAAGGACGAGGGCGCGCTGTACCAGCAGGCGGCGGCCGAGCGCGACGCGGCCGCCGGAGCTAAGACTGAGGATGTTAGGTACGAGTTTGTCGTGGACAGAGTGTTGGGCGTCCAAGTTTGAATGGTTGAGTGAACGAGCGGCCGCTCGTTTGTCGTTCGGTTGCGAGCGGTTCGATGGTTTGTACGGAATGTGTCTATGGCAGATCGTTGATTGACAGATTGGATGTGATGTTTGGCTGTATGCCAAACTGTTGTCGTGTACTTGCTGACACAAAAGTTGTCATTTTGTTATTGATGTAATGTCTTTTTTTCTAAACTTCAATTTTGATGCATTTACTCTAATAAAACAATTATTGTGACACATGTTATTTGCTTGTATTTGAGTAATACTTTTTTTTATTTGCGTAAATTTTACCATGAATTGTACAATTATTTGTAATAGTATGAAATGTTAATATACTATATATTCCTTTATGAAATTTTTGACTTTGCAAAATATACAATATAATATGATCAGTTCGGTATATTTTGTATTTAATACCGCAGTCGGCAAGTATACGTAAGAGATATATTAGGAACGGCACCATGAAAATCAATATTTAAAACAACATATACTGTGATTAATATTGCCTTATTGAGATTTCTGGATCGAAGACTGAAGTGAAACATTTTTTTTATATATATCATATTATGTATTGGTATAAAATATGTAATTTAACAGCGGAACTCTGAATCACGTACGTGGGAACAGGTGCCATATGGAGTTCATATGTAAATCTATACGACTCGTATAATTGTATACATTATTGTATTGCGTGCCTTAAAACGTTCGGTGTCTTAATGTGTTCGGCTCACGTGCCATAGATGGGCAAGCGGTAACATCGTTAGGTACAAAATAGAGTATGGAGAGTCACAAAATATATACCAAACATTATAAGTAATAAAATATACTGACAGCGGGACTATTTCATTTGTAAATAAATACGTAATGTCTACATAAGACCCACCGGAATAGTTCCACTGTATAGATTATATAGGAGGTGTTGTAAAATGTATAGGAATCCACCGAATATGTAGGACTTGACAGGCCAAAAAGAACGCTTTGTATATAACGGCTTCGGTAGAGTCGGGAATCGTTGGTGACCCGTGCGTTAGTAGTACTGCGGAGTCAACACTGGCTCTTGTCGATGTACACGCAATTGTGGTCCTCGAACAAATGTGTATAGAAACTAAATTCGCGTGTATTCTGTTGTGACACGTTGTACGAGAGAGCCGGCTTCGAATGAGCTCATATTGCGGTTTTGTATGGTAACAGGCTTTAGTGCAAAACCAAAGGTGTTTCATTATTGGCTTTCAAATTATAAATGCCTACTTTTTTCGTGTTCTAAAAGTAACGCAATTTATTGACGAGAAGCATATTAGTACAGCGTGTTTTCCACTTGGCTCGTTTTGAAGCCGGCTCCCCCGAGGCGCTGTCGCTCCGAGCCCTCAAAGTTCATTCCTGGAGAATATTGGAACGGTGTAGTGCGGGCGCTAAACTTTCGCAACGTGCAATATTGAACGTAAATGTAGATATATTATTCCATTAGCCTTCCGTCTGTTCGATCAGAGACACTTTTGTCTTGGAACGAACAAATCTGACGAACGGACCGAAGTGTTTTTTTTTGTTTTGTTTTGTAACAATTTGATCTGATATTGTTCTGATGACTCTTCTCATGTTATCGTCAAGAGTTTCGATGTAATGTTAGTTTGTACGTTTGTGTTGATGTATATTTTGTATATTATTGTCGTTATAATTATTACTATTATTATTAATAATATTATTTTCTCTTGTACATAATCTGAGATTAATAAGCATATCGGCATTCTGATTTTCACTATTTTTAACTATTACTATTAATTATTTAGCGTTAGTCGATGTTAAGTATTTTTTATAACAAAGGAATAGTCTAGTTGACCTAGTGTATGTTACATTTTTGTAAAAAATGTATATTTTATATAAACATTTACGTGAAGTTTATACATAATTTTTTTTTGTAATTGTTATGCAGGTGAATTTGGATTTGCCAAATTAATATAATTTGTTTTTAATTATTCCAATAAAGAAAGGGATTATTATATTTTGTAAAGATGCCAATACTGACGATAGAGGTTGATATAAATAAAAAGTGAAAATAAAAATTATAAATTAAACTTTTGTATTATTGCTCCGATACCACTGACCTTTGAACGATAATAATATCTTTATTGTTGGATATTATTTAAAGAACTCAAGTAATGACTGGTAATAACCAGTATATGGTGATATAGAGACATTTACAGAGGCATACACAGGTACAGGTGGTTGAAGGATAATTCTGATGTTTACAAGAGTAATGTCGGTTCAGAGAGCTTTAAACTACTTTTTTTCGACTTTGAGTTTTGGTCGACAACTTGGGCACTAATAGAAAGAAATGACGGCAACAACATATTTACAGTTGCGATTTTTAGTGTTGTAAATAATAGTTTTGTTTTTGTTATAGAACTAAATTTCAGATGTCATATGAAGTGGACTTTGTAATATAATCATACATATGTGTTTTTGAATAAAAAGTATTGCAAACTATTACGTGCCTAGAACATTGCAATGCACTACTTGTACCGAGAAAAGTGGAATTTAAATTTTCACGCTTCACGTTAAAATGGCAACTTGATTGGTAAGAAGATTAAAAATAACTCTTAATAAAGCGCAATATATTAATCGCACAGTACACGAACGGGATAAACAATAATTTAATTGAAATTGTCGTTTCATTCGAATTCGTTACGGAAGATGCAAGCGGATCAGTTTAATGAAATAAGTTGTCAGTAAGAAATCGATATTTTTAAGAATCAACCAATATTGGCACTGATTTTTGATTTTTTGTTTTGACCAACCAATTTCGATTATTGAGTGAGGTACATACATCGAGATATTAATCAGAGTTCAAAACTAGAATGAAAGGTAAACGTACGTACATCCGACAACCTTGATCTTAATCGTCACTATGAAGGGCATTCATTCCAAAGATCTAAATTCCAACATCTTCGGCTGCGTAAACTCAAGGTGTATCAACATTCGAATTAAACGGTGTTAAAAGCGCACCGCATACGTTTTTTTATACTCTGTGGAATGTTGAAAAGATTGACTTATAGACGACACGCATATAAACTTTAAATAAATTGGTTAAATTGGTTATTTAAATTTATTGGCCCTTGCTCATAACTTCTATAAGATTAGAGGCGATAAGACAATGGTATATCGTCGAATTGTTAACGTTGGAACGAAATTAACACGGCTTCTGATTTTCGCGCCAAATAAATGTATAGCTATTCGTATGTAACGACATTCATATATTTGATGTTAGATGGCGTTACATGTACCTACGTACCATAATTTATGATTATGAATATCAGAATTTTAGTGATTCGCCATATATATATATTCGTAAGATTATAAGTGGGTACCTACATTAAAATATGGACTTTACATTTCATGTTCTGCACAGATTTTTAGGTTTCACAACTTGACCATTTGGCTATTTTTGTCTGGGGCGGAATAATAATTTTGCCTTGTAACTTCTTGCTGAGTAGGAAATTATTTATCTACTCTGTCATTCGTCTACTCCTTTCTAAGTAACTGTTCTATATTATTGAAAACCTATCATACCTAGCTAATGTTAAGAGATCCGATTCTGATTCGATAATAAAACACTACATTGTGCTTCAAACAAGCTGTTTTAATATTTCCAAATTAAATGAAAAAACTTGTTTCCCGTGTTCCCGTGTTCCCGGCAAGCACGACTGCCGATTGGGAGGTCCTGCATTGAGAAGGTCCAGCATTATTGGATTTTTCTTTAGATTTTCTAGTAGTGGCTTGGAGTCTGGAAATGTGCCCGGTGTACGGCAATAGGTTCACCACCTATTCCACAGTGGGACGTAAACGGAACTGTTGAAACGTAGGTGTGTACTAAATTTCTCTGCCAACCACTTCGGGGATTACAGGTATGATGTTAAGTATTATACGAAATATTCAAATTTAAGGAGATTAATTAAAATACCAACCACCGTTACAGCCATGGGGTAGGTTACATTAATATATAGTTCATTTAGATTTCATACTAATAGAAACGACTCGAGAGCTCGGTAAATGAGTGGAAAAACGCAAACGGTTCGCGTTCTTAACGCAACGGCCACGGCAATCAAATTTCTTAGTACTGGTTATATAACTCGGCGGTCTGCACGCGAGGCGCCAATCTTACTCACAATCACCGCTCGCATCGCTTAGATTACAACTGCTGAACAACGCCGTTTACAAGCCACGCGAATAATAAAATTGCTTTGTACGTAAAACATAACAATCAGCTTTTGATCGACTCGAATCTGTGTAACGTGTCAGTTATTATGATTGTGATTGTTATCTGTTACTGGATAGTCAAAGAAATAGTAACTAGAGGAGTTCGATTGCATGGGATGATCATCCACGAAGAGCTATCCATACGACAATGAAACTGGGCACAGGGGAATTGGGATTCATTAAGGGTGGCCTATTCAGCAATGAATTGATATAATGATGACGATAAGCTTAGAAGTTCTTATTTATACCGTTACATTTCTAGGATTGAGTAGTGCGTTTATATTGTCTTGTGTTACAAATACATAAATAAAACCGTAATTTCGCACCTGTAATCCCTGAAGAGGTAGACAGAGGAGTGTAGAACACTCCCAAGTTTCACCAGTTACGTTTACGTCCCACTATAGAATAGGTGGTGAGCCTATTGCTATACACCAGGAACATATCCAGACTCCGAGCCACTACTAGAAAATCTAATCAGAAAAGTCTATTAGTGCCCGACTCGGGAATTGAACCCAGGACCTTTCGATCGGTAGTCGCACTTGCAAGCAAAGCGACCAACGAGGCAGTCAAAAAGCATAAATAATATACAGGTAAAAAATTAAACTAGGCACGCATCGCAAAATATTTTCTACCCCTTTCACAGTCCAAGTCGCACCCTTATGTGGCGTGCGAGAAACACCATTACGTAACTAGGCAGCGTGTGGCGGGATACGAACGATATTCAACTACTAAACCCCAACACCACCTACGAGTATATACATATATGTACATATATCACGATGAATGCCCGATTTTAGGTTTTATTTACCTATACAGCACGCATCATACGAGTATGTCACGGGTAGGTGGGAGGGAAATGAGTTGCTTTAAAGACAGTTTTTGTTCTAGTCTGTTAAAGTTTTCATTCTCTTGTGAATATGGTTGTTCAATTGTTTTATATAAATCTGTCTTCAATCATAGAGCGGTCGTGTTGAATTCGATTTGTTTATTTACTCTATCGGTATGCGTCGCTATACTGATAACAATAAAGCTTACGTAATGGTAGGCTTTACGTAATTAAAAATAACTACTTTTATTGTGGAATTCTGATCCAGTTATTAAATTATTTTTACAACAGTCAAGTTACACACGGTTAATACATTACATTATAAAATTTTTAACATTTAATAGGTCAGATACTGGCTGATGGGAGAGTTAAGTACATATGTCTTCGAAAGAAGTGTGATGAATGTTGGAGAAGCATGTCAGGTCATTAAGAACAGAGATATTTTGCACTCAATGTTCTTTATGTACCTTGTAAGAGTCCTGGCGTGAAGACACGTATGTATCTATGAATTTTAAAAAGCTGTTCTGATTGTATAGCGGTCAGTGACTCCGTACTCTGGATCGATAGCAGGCGAAGTGAATTCCGGCTTGCCCACTGACCTGCTGCTACTTACGTTGGAGGAAATAGGCCGCAAGTTAAGATCTTACACACGATATGTATTTGTATAATTTAATTCGATATGGTGTGTTCTAAATTCTAAAGTTTTGCAGCGACAGCTTTTATAAGACTAAATACGCTTCGCACACCGTCTACACTGTAATAACGCTTGTGTGATATAAATAATACACGGTCATTAGTCATTTTAACGTACCATCATACTTGTAAGAAGGTAGGCAGAGTGTAGTACATTCCCCCGTTTTAGCAGTTACGGTTACGTTCAATTACGGCCTATAGGGTGACCCTATTGCCATGTATTTGGCATAAATCCAAGCATCGAGCCACTATTAGAAATTTCTACTAAAAATCCAATTGCACTCAACACGGAATTTGAACGTAGGATATGTCGCTCAGCAGTGACGGTTGCAGCCACTCGACCAATGACGTATTCCTATCTATCTATTTATTTACTCATCATTCTTTTGATAATGGACAGCCTAATTGCCTAGTGTTAAATATACGTCCATGTGGATGTGAATATATTTCAGAATTATGTGATGCTTACTTTCCATGCAGATATCTTACCTATAGCAGCCTTTATTATGGCGTTTTTTAATGTTTGCTCACCGAATGACTGAACGATTAAAGCTCTGTTTTCCCTAGGGCCTTGCTGATACTAGTGATATTGTCTACCTGTCTGTCCTTGGTGATGTTAAGCAATTGTGGTAGACGTTATAAATTATGTAAAAGAAAACCTCCGCGAATTTGTATATTCCTTCATATTTGTTTTATTTCATTTTTTTTTCATTACACTCACCAGTTTTAAATGGTATCATATTTTTTCACCTGTAGTAATCTATGCTGTAGTAACATCTCAGAACAGCAACACACCCTAATCAAACCATCCATCGATCCACTGTTGAATCTGGTTTCCCTCTTAGTGCTCTCTACCTATCCCGTAACGGGCTTGATATTCTTATTTACATTTATTAAACATTTATGTCCGCTTTAGTATCTATAAAAATCATGTTGTTCATAATACTAACGGTCGATCTACATGAATATCGCGTGAAAATGAAAAAGATTATGGACGTTACTGCTGATTTTTGGCCCTTAAATAACACCTTATAAATTATGTAAAAGTACAGCAACCGTTATTATTACATGACTAATGATCGACCCCTCAAAGTTAATCTATGTTTCGTTACGAACGAGTCTAATGGCCGCAACGAGCCGCGAGCACGTAAGAATGGACTTTGGAAACGAAAATATGAATAAATTTTGTTTAATGAAAGAGCAATTTTGACGTATTACGGCTAACCAAAAACCGACGTCGATCGATTTGCCGATAACAAAACTATTATGTTCAACGAGTGCTATCGACCAAAGGCGTTATATTGCGAATGTTTGAGAAAAGAAAAACATTAAACCTACGTACATAATATATTTTTTTTATGAATTGGTAAGACCTCAAAGAAATTAACTACATTCGTGTGAGTATTAAATGGACGGAATGACATCACTGACAAATAAAATAACAATAGGGAAATCCACACTTTATACTTAGAGGCACTATTAAATATTGGCCACTGGCTTGACCTTGTTGGGTATTTGAATCGTACTTAAAGCAATTTAAAAAGGTTTTACAGCTGTCTAGTGTAAGACCGCTTATGATGTCCTCCGAAGCATGGAATGCTTCTAATGTCCGATTTCTGTTTGTCAGTGAAACGTGAACTGACCGTGTGTAGGATTACCTAATTTCAGGCTTTTACGCTGTTTGTTGAATTTTGTTTTTGAATGTGTGTTTATTAATCTGTTTATATAACATATCATATGTGCATACAGTCATATACTCGTATCACGATTATGAATCTCTCTCCGATGTTTTTTCATAAATACAGCTTAGCAAAGAGGCAGAAGATAAGTGGTCACCGTCGCTTACGGATATGTACGACACCACAGGAATAGCGCCAATGCCTTGTCGGATTTTAAGGAGAGCTTTTTGTTTGAAGAGGAATCTGAATAATAACATATTTTATTGTTGAGGTTTTCTAACTTGAATTTCCACTAGTAGCACGGAGTCTGGACATATGCCTGGCTTATGGCAATAGGCTCACTCCCTATCCTGTGGGATGTATTACTGGAAAACCAGTGAGCGTACTATGCCACATTACCTGTCCCTTCAGAGAAATACAAGCGTGATGTTACGGTAATAATAGTTCAATTTTTGTGTCGATAGAGCTTACACTTAGAGCTCGGAGTACTTGAACCCTCGCGTCACGCACCGCGGCCGCCGGAAGTAGCCGCCGCGTGCTTTACAGGCTCCGTCGGAGTCGCTGCTGATTTTCCATGATAAAAAACCACTAAATTATATTTTTCGTATAGTCTGTTATTTAGAGCACGTATTATTTCGAACGGTAGAGTTATTGTAAATCAACGTAATTACCTTGGCTGGCAAAGATCAAAAAATATTCAAATGTAGTACATTACGTTTGAAGGATTATTTGAAGGATAAGCCGTTTTTTATACGGTTTTTTTTATTTACGGCTATGTCAAGCAAGAAAGGACGATAAGTGCATAAAATAGTACATAGGAATAGGAGTAAAATTGTTACCATGTACATAATGTAATTTATTATAAGTTCAAAAAAGATTATTACTATTTTGGAGTAACCTTTAATATACTTACGTTTCATTAAATGATTCCACCAAATGTAATTAAGTGTAGGTACCATTGCGTCTAAATGGTTTCCGATCCACGTAAATATTGGAAGTGATCGTCTCAGTCCTCAGAAATAGCAATGTTAATAAAATGTTGAAAGAATTAATTCCGGTGCATGGCAATAGGCTCACCACCTATTCCATATTATACCGCTAACGTTACTGATGAAACCTGGGAGTGTACTACACTTCACTGCCTATCTCTTTGGGGACATTAGTCGTGATGTTATGTGTTACGTTGTAAAGAAATATCAATGTCTTCAGTACTCTAAATAATTAAACATAAAAATCAAAGTAGGAACTCCCTTCAAACGCGTCAACGTAACGCGAAACATATACACTAACGAAACATCATACACAAAATGTGTCCTAAATTCAGTGTAAGACATAAAACGAAAGTAAAATCATTGAATATTCCCTTTCCTGTAGGTAACAATGGACCAGTGGCACAATGGCATGTCAAGCTTTGCATTGATGACAGCCCCTGCATATTGACAGCGAGTCACGCGTTCCACGGGTGACGATTGACGAGTTTAACTGTGTACGTAACTATGACAACGGTATCCACAACAGCCAACTGAAGGGGGAAACGCGGATAATTATCCCTTAATGTCGTTCCACTTAAATTTGAGCAAATAAATTGCTTTACGAGTGATTTTTCACTTAACTGCCAATCTGCTGTAGCGCATATAATTAATAGTAGCGGTGTGTAAGTCTGGGTTTTGCCTCGATGCTTAGTAAGATTGAAGTAGTTGTTAGTAAGAAGTTTAAAACGCCATCGCTATGCTTATGTAACATAGGATTCTGTGAATAATCAGATGTTTTATAAATAATAATAGTCATATCTCCACGTTAAAAGTGCGTCTGCGTTTGTCTGGTACTAGTGAGACGAGAGCCAGGTTATATTTGCGCTTAATATGTTTATTACATAAGTGAAATTTTCCGAGAAATGTTTTGTAACAACCTAACATTACGTTTGTAATACGCGAAACGATAGGCAGGGTACTGTAGTACACTCCCACGCTTCACCAGTTATGTTTACGTTCCAGTATTGAATAGGTGGTAAGTCTATTGCTATACACCGGGAACATATCCAGACTCTGAGCCACTACTAGAAAATCTAATCAGAAAAATTTAGCAGTGCCCGACTCGGGATTTGAACCCAGGACCTCTCGATCGTCAGTCGCGTTGGCAACCAATAAAACCAACGAAGCAGTTATTGTAGACGTTCAGATATAGATGTTTATTGCACGTTAGCTTTACTGGCCGCAGTGAGACGTCAACAAAACACGTCGCTAACGTATCACATATCGTGTTCTCATGATCGTCTACGCGCTAACGAATAACGATTTCTTCTATTGTATGCTTATTGGCGGCCGCGCGAGCCTACGCCTTAGCGATTACGCATTGTTTTTTATAGCTTTATTCACATTCAGAGTTAAACATTCTATTGATTTGGATCCCAGATTGATTGTAGTGTTAAACTTTTAGTGCTTCTGAACCACATTGCACTATTTTGTTTGTAAGATGTGCTTTTTTAGTAGAAATGAAGTAAGCCAGCGATCATGCTTCCAAGAGCTGACTGTGTTAATGTTACTTAGCTTTTATATATAGGATATGAGTAGTTCAAGGAAGGCGGTGCAAAAGGCGTTAATTAATTGTGCTTGCAGTGTCTGCCGACACCATAGAACGTTTAGGCTTTTGTGGCGAAGCAATTTGGATTTAACAATTGTTTACAAATTAACAATGATTTGCTGAATTTTAACAAAGGCGTTTGAGTTCGAACCTTCTATGTCCAAAATTGTTATTAAGTTCTCTATTCCGAATATTAGAAAATATAATTTTGATATAAAATTATAATCAATTTGGAGAAATGGGGACAAAACTATTTGCACAAATCGATGAAAGTATATGAAATGATATACAATAATAAAATAATGTAAAACGATATACGATTGTTAAATATATTTTACAACTATGTATATGTATATGAAATGTAGATACAATCTTTATATCGAGCACAAGGACAGGAGGCCGCTGAATGTCAATAATTTCTAACAATTTTACTATCCAACATTATTTTATGTGTTAGTGGTGCAGACGGCGCGTGCCGCGGCAGATGGCTGCGGCTCAGCTGTCCCTCGAGGTATTCGACTGTTCTAGAAGCTGCGCGTTTCCACTGCACTGGCTTCGTCCGTCGTCCAATCACCTTATTACATAATTTATTAGTTTGCTTTGTATTTTATCTAACTTCCGGGTTGACTGGTAGAAAAAGCCATTCGGCATTAAATCCGTCCTTTGTTTATTGTTCATTGATAATCAAAAAGAAACAGACATGAATCAGGCACAAGAAGCAAATATAAAGTTTAACCGCAAAGGGATGAAAATATGTTTATCAGTTTCTTATTCAAAAATCACAATAAATTTGATATTGGCTTAAACGGAAAAATATATTTTCTACAACATAAAATTCCACGTGCGCTGTAAACCCAGTTTACACAAATATAAACATCGACGATGAGCGATCTTTATGGATAGACAGGATCTTATGACGTGCGACAATCGTCCGTGGGTACTGATATGAATTTATTTTTAATTCTCTTGCAACTGGGAAAGAATGTTTGATACGTCGGAAGTGTGCTCTTTTGTGGAGATGACACTGAGTAATTGGAAGGTCAAGTAGTTTTGTACATCGGATAATACTATGTTAACATTAAATATTATGAAAATTGTTATCATTCATTTAGTTTGAATGCGATTCTACTATGAGTCTCCTACTTTTTGTAAATTGACGGAGGGACGAAGATAAATAGTTTTTGATATGAAA
>DWDU01000264.1:0-20772 GCA_018245575.1 Jemadia suekentonmiller | reverse complement strand
GTGCCCGACTCGGGAATCGAACCCAGGACCTCCCGATCGGCAGTCGCACTTGCAACCAACACGACCAACGAGGCAGTCATTACCTCATTACATTACAGGCGTGATGTCACATTTTCTTTTATTGATTATATGACCAGGTTAATATAAGATATTTTGAGGTGTTTTTTTTGCTGTGTGTGAAATAACAAGTGGCAATCAGTGAGCATTGCGAAACTATTGAAATGGGCATATGGTACGCTGGTAGCCCTTGAACCTTGTTGTTTTTATTGAGAGGAATTTCATCGTTGATTACTGCAACAAGCAATACGCCGTGGCAATTAATATAAATTACTGGCAACTCAAGTGCCTTGTTACTATGTACTCACACAAATAGCAAATAGGGTCCATGCAAAGATTATTATAATAATACGAATAAATCCATAAAGACACTTTGACCTTCGAGGAAAAACAAAAGTTCCGTTCCCAAGCCTACATGACCTTCACATCACATGAGGTGTGTGTACAAGTATACTTAAAGGTTACAGTTATAAAAAACGTCACCTTTCACCTCTATATTGGCTAACTCTTATTAGCATCGCTTTCGTTCCCTCTCGAGTGATTGTTCACGTGATAGAAAGAGACAAAAGGGCTACTAGCACACTGGCACATCATCATTGTCACCAGCGGTTTTATCGATCCACTGTGGAAGTTTATTTCCAACCTGCATTCTCAGCGTGGGGATAGAGTGCACGAAAGGCCTCCACGAGCGACTATGTCTGGTTAAGTATGAACGTACAGTGCCCCGCGCACCCTGGACATTGCGACTAATCCTTTCACCGCGATAGCTGTTCACTCGCGACCAGCTATCGACTCGACGAAGAATTAGAAGCGTGGGATTACGGCCATAACCGCTCAGGGGAGGTCTATGTCCAGTAGTAGACTGCAATAGTCTGATGTCTATGATGCAGTAGAGCGATTTGAAGGAGAGCTAGTTTGGCGCGTTTTATAAGAGACCCGTGTCACAGCTGTCCGGGAATACCTCGGATGGAAGTCCTAAGGGTAAAAAAGTTTTAATATTGCTTTGGATGTAAGAACATCAGGCCAAAGTCTTTCCGTAAAGGCAGACGGCGAAGTGCAGTTCACTCCCACGCTACGCCCGGCATATTATAAGTGTCGCCATGGAACAGAGTGTGACCTTTATGATGTACTCCGGGCACAAGTCCAAACTCAGAGCTACTATTGGAAATTTCAAATAAAAAAAATTTTTTAGTACCCGACCCGAAAATCGAATCGAGAACCTCTCGCTCGGCAATCGTAATCGTCGTAAATAATACGTACAACGTACATTATAAATAGCACATATATTTTTTTTACGTCAAACTGTTATGTGATTCGTAAGTCGTGATTTCATGATTACCTGCCAGTGGCTTCTTGATTCGTATTACAAATATCATTGGTTGCCTAGCAACGCCAACTGATTGTCCACTGCCCATTTATCCGGAATTCCCGAAGATGTAAGCTGAGAAATGCAATACATCCCACGTTTCAACAATTACGTTTACTTCCCAATATGGGATAAATGGTGACTTTATTGCCATACACCGGTAATACATATATCCAGACTCCGAGTCCCTACTAGAAGTTTTAAATTAGAAAAATCCAGTAGTGGCCGAGCCGGGATTTGAATCCGGGACCTCCCGATCGGCAATCGCACTTGCAACGAACACGAGCACGGAGGCAGGCAACATAAGATGTATTTACATAATGTCTCACAAATAGACACCAGTCACGCTAGCCCCGAATATTTACGTCACAGTAAACAGTTTTACGGTGGAACTCTTCCCCGCGACGGACGCACGCCAGCGAAACGTACAAAAACCTGCGATGACGTTGATTTGTACTACACTTGAGGCTTGTAACATTGTCGTTCTGGCTTGTTAATGTGCTGGACACTGGCTGCTTGGGTGTTGAGACGCGGGCGGGGTGTTGAGCCGCAACCATAGCGAACCCACGGCGAACTAGTTAAACACGAAGGTACTGTGCCCGAGGTATTTGTATATAGGACAATTGGTGTTCAGGGGAAGGCCTCTGGGCGTGTATCGAGATCAAGGTCGCTTCAATAGATTCGGGTTGGAGGGTTCGAATGTCTAATCAATATAGCATGTCTAATATGTGCGTGCGTGTGCGTGTGCGTGTGCGAGTGCGAGTGCGCACGCATTCGCACACGCACGAAACAGAAAACATTGACAAAAGTGCCAAAACAGCAAATCTACTGTTAAAACAGTAGCGTTGGTAACACTGGTTGTGGATCATACAACACAGTTTCTAATACCACCTGTTGTGCTTCCCAAGGGCGGCCAGGGCATATTAGATTTACTAGTGTCACATCTTATAGTTCATGAAATGAATGTATTGTGAAATGAACGAATTGTGAATAGAACTGTTTATTTTTTTTAATGACACAGTTGTATTAAGTAAGGTCATTCCTAATTGGGCACACAAAAGAAACTAATTTATACTATTGCCGATGACTTTTATTTTTATATATGTATAGAAATATACTCCAGCTGTATAAACGAACTAGCCAAACACAATTTGAATTTAGAATAAACGAATGGAACCGACTTGACATAACTATCCAAGCGACTGAGGTACATCTCTTCTACTTTTTAAATTTCCCTCCAAACGACGGAGGTTATCATATAGTAGTAATGATAAAACAATTTTAGTAATCCGTGTCGGGGTGGAGTAGTAATACATTCCCCGGCCCGTGCAGACACAGGTTGTCGTTAGATATGACTAAACCCGACGCTGGCAGATCGCGGTATGGCGGTGTCTGATTCTATTGGCGTTGGCGCCAAAATAAGTACCTATTTTTGAGTTCAGTAGTACAAAATTTATTTGTACAAATTAAGAGATGATGTTCGAGCGATAGACATAAGACGATTGAAATGTTAAAATAGACTTTATCGAAAAGTGATAAAGTTATATTTTAAATACGATAAAAATGTACTCTAGTTTTCGAGCAGGTTTATTTTATAAGAGCCTACCCTGACAAGCGGACTTCCTAGTTTGCTGGAATATCGGTCATCTTCCATTATAGACATCTGATATATCGATGATGTTGTCAATACTTTGCCGGCTAACAATGTATTGTATAGAGAAGAAAAATATCTTAATAAGTCAGCGCTACACAATGTGATTCCACGTAACTAGATACTTTTTCCGCGTTTTCCTTTTCAATAATGCGTCCATTTTCCTTATCGTGTCAAAGCTCAAAAGACATCGCTTCAGTTGTGAGTGGTGACGTCACGGCACGCCCGTGGCAATTTATGAACGAAATTTTGGACAACTAATACTTAAACCAAAGCAATATTGTGTGGACGATAATAACCCTTTCTGAACGCCGGAAGTCTTGTTTGGGCCAAAGATGTTCAAAAGGAATGATCGACTGTTTAAAAAGGAGTATCAAAAATATACATACTTACATATGTTCGCGCCAGGTCCCTTATGGGGTAGGCAGAGAGCACCGAGTGACAAATAACTCTATCCTTACAGAATATATAATATCAAAAATATGTTTAACTTGTATTTCGAACAAAAGTGTAATAATTGCTATTTCATTTACTATGCCTTTTTTTTATTAAAAACAGGATATTGTATGCTTAAAAACGTCTGTTGTAGTTTTTTTAACATATGACAAGTGAAAAAGTGAAAATCTTTACGTAGGTGGTGTAAAAAATTTTCGGGGGCAGTGTACATTTAATAGTTTATGGTCTCATAATAAGTCTACAGCGTTATTAGAATGTTTCGATTTCAGTTTAGGAGCAAGTTATTTACTTAAATATAATAAATATATGTATATAAGGAAAAATTTAAAATTAATATCGCTCTTCATTTATTACAGGTAATTCAAAATGGCGCTGAGCTAATCCATGTATTGTGCGCGCAAAGTGATAATTAAGCAACAATAGTAAATAAACTATAAACAGTCAATTATTGATAGAAAGTGGTCAATTCGTAGATTGTTTAAGAAATATTTTATAGAACAGTCGGTCTTTGGCGTGTATGTGAATTGAATAATGGATCCTGGGTATTTTGATGTCGAGCGACAACGGAACCCACGGGAGACGGCCAGTATATTTTCAAAAATATGTTTTTGGTAAGAATCTAGTTATAATATTTTCAACGGCAGATATGTACATAATATATATAATGAATTTTCTGAGATTCTGATAGGTTGACTTGATGACTATAGACTGCATTTCGAGTATTTCTGAATTCCGCTGATATAGTTTTATACTCTTAGCGCATTCAGTACCTAGTAACTGATCATAGTTTTGCGACAATCAAAAAATATACAATAGTATATTCATCTCCACCAAATCACAGTGGAGCAGAGCACCTCTTGCTGTTACAAAATAAAATAAATAGAATTACATCCAGAGCCAGTTTACAACAGCATTGCGTGCCCCGTAAAGTTTAAAATCCATTAAATGCTCGATATAGATCCTAATAGGCTGTATTCTTCTATTGTTTTATTTAAGTAAATGTCCCGTTATTAAAATACGTTTCTCGGTATCTGCAGGTACACCCTACCGCTCTTCATGAAAGGCAGAAAAGGACAGCTCAGTATATCAGACGTGTACAGGTAATAATAACAACAACCTGTGACTGGCAATGTGTTTTACTACCTATTGTTTTGACTGCATGCATCAAAGCAGGTGGCATCGGTAATTTTCCATGACCACTGTTAGCTACACTGTAGTTGTATTGTTATAGTAAGATGACATTTGGGCCGAATAGAATATAACTACTAGAACTTCATTCATTCTATCGCTTACTAGTAGGCAGACACATTAAAACGTGAATCGAAACATTTTCAGATATAAGTGCCTTTGTTGCATGCGGTATTTACAGTGTTGAAGCTGTATGAAAATAATTTATCCATCTATATCGGTAACGGCGTAACAATAAGATGTGGAACGTCACAGCATACCAGCTGTCTGGTTGTTACAGCGGCATACGATAGATTAGGGTCAGGTACTGTATTGGGCTGACCAGATCGCCGTGAGATCCGACAGGCGCTGCTTGGCGATCCCCAGTCTTCATACCCGCCTGCAGGTTAGGTCTATTTCCAGCAGTGGACTGAGACGAGCTGTAGAAGAACGAGTCGCGTGTCATGTTATATTGTCCCAAGATATGTCTATATGTACCTAAATAATTGATTTACAGATGCACACCAGGCCATCGAGCTGCGCCCCGAGGTGATGTGATGGGCGAGAAATGGAAAGAAGAATTGGAGAAACTAAGTAAATGGCAGTTTAAACTATGTATATCAAATAACCAGGAACATCTAAGCTGGAAGTTTATTCAACATCTTCCTGACCGTATTACGCTTTAATATATATAACTAGGTTATGCACGTATCCCTACACGGCTGACCTACGTCCAGCTGACTGACAGTTGACTGCAATAAACTGATGATGATAGTGATGACACAACTCGCAGACGTCAACCTCGGCTCCCAGCTGTGATGACGTATGACGTAATTATGTGGTACTGATGCGTCGAAAGGGGAATTGATGCGAGGGAAGGGGGATCGAGATGACGTTAGGGGAAGCGCATCCCTCGCAAGTGCAGAGTCGATCGCTGCGTATTTATGGGAGTCGGCAAAGATATTAGGTGCAAATAAAATGTTGTTTTTGTTCCAGACGTAGGCAAAAAACCGTCACTTCTTCGCGCAATGCTGAAAATACACGGTGCTAAGTTCTTCGTAGTGAATTTAACTTATGCCATCATAGATGCTACATTCAGGTGAGTGGTTCGAGCTAGGCTGATCCCTCCTCTTCACACGCTATTGGAAGTAATTTTAACTTTGCTTTAGATAAAACAATAGAAGAAAAAAAACTACACAATCAACTACACAACGAATGACACTAAGAATCCAATGAAAAAAATACATGTTTTTTAATGTGATTAAACATTGGGCTGCTACAGATTTCAGCCTCTCCCTCTCGCACAGTCATATATTCATTACCGAATGTTTCATATACGACCACAAACAATCTGTAGTGTTCGGTTTGGCCCGTAACTCAGCAAATTTGACAGACCCATTTTTGTGGCAGCCCTACATTGCACCTATCGCCTTACGCACTGAACAAAGTTTTTGATGTTTGCAGGTTGTCGGTCCCAGTGTGCTTGGAAGGGCTCGTCACCTACTTCTCATCGTCACAAAACTCCATCACTAACACAGAAGCCTACTTATACGCCGCGGGCGTTGTAGGGTGAGCAGAATACTCGTTTAAGTCACTTGACTTTCTCATTTTGTGTATATGTGTGGGTTTATCATGTGTGTGAGTGTGTGTATTATGTCATTGTTACAATTTAGCACACATTACACATGACTATGGCAGTTTAGAATATTCACTGGCAACAATATGAGTTATGTGAAGTAGTTGAGAGCAAAATTTATATGTAGATTTGTATTTTTACATATTTACAATGTATATATTGGTACTGTGTAATAAAAAATACATTTGGCTAGTGTAAATTTAGCATTGTGATGTTTTAAAAGTCACTTCGCAATACCAATTATACAAATAAAACTTAATATATTTAAGTGGACGAAATTATACAATACTATAAAAGTTGTATTGTTGTATGTTTTGTATTGTTCTTGTGTGTGCAGGTTTATGGCCGTGATGGCCAGCATGATGCACCCCATGCTGCTCTTCCTATTGCACATGAGCTTGAAAATCAGGGTGGCTTGCTGCTCGCTTATATATAGAAAGGTGATTATTGAACAATTAAAATATATTGATTATTTTAAGTCAGAGAAATAAAGAGACTAGTCTGCAGTTGTAAGTGACTGCTGCTACCTGTAAATATCCATTACTGGTCTCTAATAGGATATTAGGAATAAGTGTATTAGTTCCTTAGTTTGCATAAATTAATGACAAAACTGCAGTAATCATACTGGTAGTATACATTAGCTTAGTTAATACCTATATGTTAGTATGAGTGTATTTATAATTAGATATTGTGAGTGCATTTGGTATCAGTTAGTATTTATTCCATGCCAAGTCAGTAACAGACCCATTGCTACTCTAGAGAGTTGACTTACAGTATGAACATACATGGGTAGGAAACTATATCTTACAAATTAAAATACAAAGGTGTCTTTAAGGTAAGGGTATTCTTTTATTTTTTATTTGTTGTATGAACAATCCAGCTCCTCCGGCTGGACCTGACGGCGGGCGGCAAGGCCTCGGAAGGCCTGGCCGGCCACGTCATCAACTTGCTAACGACGGACGCGCAGAGGTTCGACATGGCGAGCATATTCTTCACGGACCTCATCCGGACGCCGATAGAGAGCGCCCTCGTCGTCTACCTCATGTACCGGCAGATAGGTGTCGCCACTCTCCTGGGTGTCGGCTTCCTGTTGCTGTTCATACCTTTGCAAGGTAGAATTTTTGTCGTTTTCTGTTACTCTCTCAGTTTTGGCCAAGTATCGCTTATTAAATGATGAAGCACGTAAGCACTGACGGAGATATTTTTTAAATAACATCACGCTTGTAATCCCCGAGGAGGTAGGCAGTGGAGTGTTGTACACTCAACCCAAATGTACCCAAATTTCACCAGTTACGTTTACGTCGTACTGTAGAATAGGTGGTGAGCCTATTGCCGTACACCGTCCATGTTTGATCGTGTGTACGCCGCAGATGCTTGAAATGAAATATATATTGTATTGTCGTAGATTGTATTGCTTCCAAATGTTACAAGGAATGAAATTGATTGAGCGTGCGCGTGCGACCGCTACGTTGTCGTGTAGGGGCTGGCTGTACACTGTCCGCGGCGCAGCGCCCGCCCCCGCCGGCGACTCCGCCCCGGCCCGTCCGCCGGAGCCACACGGAAGCAGTCGTAGCGTGAATAGGGCACAAATCCCGACTGCGCCACAACTGAAATTATTTCTAAACAGTCTAAATTTAAAAAATCAATATTACAATTTTTTTATATTTTTTTTGTATCAATGCAGGGTAGTGTGATAAAACAATAAGCTGATAGAAACGTGTCAAAATTACTTACACAATTATGTAGTTTTAGGTGTTTCATGAATATTTAATATTTCCTCAATTATATTGTAAAAATCTTATATTTCGGTTGTAACAACAAGAGGAGCCGAATGTACTGTCATATTTAAATCTGTGTCTAATATATACCGAGGGATTAGATACTGTCCATACTGAATGGTCTGAAGCGAGCTGACCAGCCATCCGATTACAGGGTACCTGGGTAAAATAACCAGCAAGCTTCGCCACCAGACGGCGCTGCGCACCGACAACCGCATCAGACTGATGAACGAGGTGATCCAGAGCATCGAGGCGATCAAGATGTACGCCTGGGAGAACGCCTTCGCGGGCATCGTGGGCCACGCCAGGAAGTACGTTTGTAGTGTTTGTAGGTGCCAAACGTTCAGCTCACCGCGCCATGTACGCCCACTCGCAGTAGAGCGGAATTGGTTTCCATGACATGTATATCTGTGATGTGTGACCTTGAAGATGTAATACTGTGTGTGTTTATCTCTGTCTTTAACGTTTATAATGAAAGAGACGAATGCAGTAAACATACGTTAGATCTGTAAGAATACAGAGATCTGTCACTCAGTGCTCTCTACCTAACGCGTAAGCGACGTGGCGTGGTGGTATAATAATGGCGTGTCTTCGCGTTTTTCCGCTTCAGTTTTATCTTATATAATCGCTCTCCCGTTTCCTTACTTGTTTACATATAAAAAGGAACACTGTGCAGTCTTAAAATCAGATTCTACTGTGAAAGAGATTTTTTAAATTGCGCTTTCGTTTTCCCCTAATATTGTATTCGGTTTTCTTCTAGAAAAGAAATGAACGTGATAAAAAAGATGTCCTGGCTGCGAGCGGTGATGATATCCTGCGTGAAGCTGAACACCAAGGTCGCAATCTTCATCAGCATCATATACTTCATATCGGTGATGCAGAACGACTTGACAGCGGCCAAAGTGTTCGTGATATTCTCCTACTACGACATGCTGAAAACGACCCTGGTGGACTTCCTGCCTCTCTCCATAACCTTCACCCTGGAAGCCTACGTCAGTCTGAAGAGGATCCAGGAGTTCCTGCTGTTGCCCGAAGTCAATAACCAGGACGGCATCAATTTGCTGACCATCGAGGAGAAGACAAAAGCTGTTAACGGTGTCTTCGAGAAGATTGGCAACGGGTGCGTTTAATTTATTGCAGACATTTTTTCTCAAGGTTCTTATATGCCAGCTGTAAACTAACTACCATACTATTTCTATCCATATGTAATGCACCATTTCAATTGGTCTAGAGTGTGAGCAGACTATGTTATTATATTTCTATATGCTCATACTCAACTTGTCTAATATAGGAAATCTCATTGGGTCTGAAGCTGTAATTGTGGGAGGGCTGGGATGCGTTCATCATGAACCAATGCCTGAAATTAGAGAACATTTGTACCACATCAGGTTAATTAAATCAGGTCAGAATCCATGATGTATTAATGTCTTCAAAGTGGAATAGAGCGAGAAAATATCGATTCTTGAAATATGTTGTAAATGCAATACTCGTCTTTTTATACTAGGTCTTTGAATATGCGTCCCTTATACCTTTGAAAGTATGTGATAATGATGAGAAATACAAGGTGCTTGCTATCTACGTTTTGGCGCACAGCGCCATCTATGGACACTTGCGCGTTTTTAAATTTTTATCACATTTATATTAAAATTTATATTCTTCTCAATAACGGAACGTCGCTGTTTCAGCCAACAAACCTATATAAAGTCGGAATCGAACCAGGAACAACCGAAGCCTGCCGCTTTCATTACTTTCAAGGATTACACGGCACATTGGAATAAGGTGGATGACGAGGAGTTGGATGGCAAGGTTCCGGCGCTCAGCAACATCAATTTAACGGTAAGACTTTTGTACCGTCGTTGTTTATTTTGAATAGAAGGCAAAAATTACGTCGAGATGGTAGTATCGTCGCGTAGATGGCAGCACTCTCTTTGTACAGGTTGTAACCAACAATCGAAACAAAATCCTATCTAGAAAAGTTACAATGTATTATTTTATGTCCACAGATAAAACCAGAAACATTAACGACAATAATCGGGACAGTAGGCGCGGGTAAGTCCACGCTACTGCAAGCGATGCTTAGAGAGATCACGCCCACCAGTGGGCATCTAGATGTGAACGGAACCATCGCGTACGCGTCGCAAGAGCCCTGGCTGTTCGAGGCGTCAGTAAGTTTTTGTATCTTCAAATGTTAATCATCCTGCCTGCCTTTACACACTTTAAATTTGAATATTATGTAAGCATCATTTTCTGTGTGAATCTGTTGGAATAGATATAGGTTTTTATTGAATTTAGTTTATATTTTGGCTTTGTTGTTGTTTTAATTAAGCTGTCAGGCTTCCAAGGAACTGGTTCTGCTTTATCAACAGTGTCTGTGGTTATCTGGAAACATTTGTATTATCTTATCGAAATGTTTTTCTCAGATCCGTCAGAATATCCTGTTCGGTCAGCAGCTGGATCTCCGTAGGTACAAGCAGGTGCTCAAATGCTGCCAGCTCACAAGCGACCTGGAGATCCTAAGCCACGGAGACAAGACCATCGTCGGCGAACGAGGTATGCTTTTTTAAATTTTGTAATTATTACTCTGTCTTATAGTTCATTTGCATGTCTTTATGTCTTTATGGATAATCACAGAGGAATGTGATATATTAGGAACCGAGTTTAAATTCATAAGCAGTTGCATATTTTTTTCCCGGCATGCGGCAGGCGCGTCGCTGTCGGGCGGCCAGCGCGCGCGCGTGTCGCTGGCGCGCGCCGTGTACCAGCGCGCCGACGTGTACCTGCTGGACGACCCGCTCGCCGCCGTCGACGCCAAGGTGCGCGCTGTGCGTGTGTGCGGGCGGGCGTGCGTGCGTGCGTGCGTGCGTGTGTGAGTGAGTGAGTGAGTGCGTGCTACCACAAAGTATGCACTAGTGAAGGAGTGAAATGAGACATGCTATGAGAGTATATTGTTTATTAAGTGAGCTAAAACTTTTAAAAGTTTAACAACGATGATTAACCAGGATTTAAATGCTTCAATTACATTTTATTAAAATGCTAGTTTTACGTTCAAATCTGATGTTTTTCTATGAAATTGTCGTAGCTGACTTTTCGGACAAATAAAAAGTAGATATTAATTCCGCGTAAATCACTTTTACATAGAATTTTTGAATATTCGCATTAGGAGAAAATCTATCCAGAAACATAAAAATACATTGATGGTTTGTTTGGTAACGCGGACGGCGGGCGCGCAGGTGGCGCAGGCGATCTACGAGGAGTGCGTGCGCGGGCTGCTGCGCGACGCGGCCGCCGTGCTGGTGACGCACCACGTGCAGTACGCGCGCCACGCCGCGCGCGTGTGCGTGCTGCGCGCCGGACAGGTGCGCCGCGCCCGCGCTCCACGCCTCGGCCCTCGAACGGATCATTCAATTGCCAAATCGATTCACTCCACGAAACAGGAAGTTGATGAAACGATAAAATATTAGGTCGTTTTTTAAAATTCTTCTTAAATTACAAATTCGAAATAACGATTTTGACTGTATTATTAGAAACGCATGTTTGATCTGAGAAATATGTATGTAGGTACAGTTAGAACCCGATCAAGTGCCTTGATATTAAAACGCAATAATGTTCAAAAAATGGTTTTAATCGATTTGACTAGTGAATCATCCAAATAATACCCCTAATGACATAAATATATGGAATTAAATAGATATAAAATTAAGTCAAATCTATTGACCCGATTGTCCAATAAGGGCGATTACAGACCAGCGTATTTTCGGTATACGCGTGCCGTGTGTCCCGCGCGCGTCGTGTATGTGCGTCCAGCTTACACGCGCTGCTGCGCCCGTCCAAGTCATCCTCGGACCTCTCCCTCGCACGCGTGTGGAGCACTACGTGCTTGTTTGGTTCACTTAAGCCCGAGATAAAACGAAAGTGTAGGAAGACGGGCATAAAGCGCGGTTGAAATGCGGTAGTCTGAGAGCACCCAAATATTCTCTAGAGAGTTTCGGCAACCCTGAGTCCGAAGTGTATATTCAACGAGCAAATTATATGTAAACGATACAAAAATTTATAATACGTATATATGGCTAACAGTGGCGTGGTAAGAGTTCATAATTACGACGATGATAGAACATATATTTTCACAGATAGTAGCGCAAGGCACGTACTACGAGCTAAAAAACAGCGCGGTGCCGGAGTTGGAGAAGTTGATAGAGATGGGGGAGAAGATTGAGGAGGAGAAACAGAAACAGAAGGCTGCGGCCACCGAATCTTTGGTGAGAATTTTGTGAAGAATTTGATTAAAATAAATCTTTTCTCCACAGGCATATAACGATAATGGTGCCAAGTGTTGATCTTAAAAGTAAAAAGAAGAAAAATCGATGTTAACGTTATATATTAGAGGTGATTAAATATTTTGTGAGAAAATTTATTTTCAAGATTTACTTAAAATTCCGTTTCAATGGATTATAATAGGATATACGCTTATTTCCAGTAACCATGAGAATACATTTTTTAATTAAAAAACTCATAAAGGTTGCAGTGATATTCATTTTCGATCATTTCCTTCAAGGGATACGATGATAAAGCGAAAACCGAAGCTACTGTCGAACCGCAGCGAAGTGTTAGTAAAATTTGTTAAAGTAGTTATAATTTAGTCTCATTTATCCGAAATTAGTAACTATTATCCTTATGCCAATGTGCCTTAATTATAGAATATATACTTTACTATTATAAAACGTAATAGATTCAGCCGAGTTAGAAATACTTCAACGTAAAATTGATCGAGTTATTATTGTAACATTTATTTAGATTAATTTAAATATTATTCAATTTAGTCTGGATTTATTAATTGTTACATACATAACACTATTAAATACAAGCTTGGAATAATAATAAACATACCTTCATTAACACCTACTGTATCTTGACATTAATGTCGCCAAATAATGTTGACAATTGTCAGTGGTCCATAACAGATGGCGATAGGTGCATTCTGAATCACCTCAACCTGAAGTCATAGAACATACATCGTAGTATCATTGTCTTTATTTTTATTTATTTATTTATTATAAAAACAAATTTATAATGTATTATTGACGTATTATTTATATAGGAACACGCCCACAAGCTGAGGTCCCAGCGCTCGATGTCGGAGGCGTCTCAGCTGTCGTTCAGCATGGACCTGGATAACAACCTGACGCCGGAATATGAAGGTGAAATTTCTATAACACTTGTTCACACATCGCTCTAGTAATAGCAATAACATTATTATATCGTCCTGAATGAATTACACAGAAAACACAACGTACCAAATAGCTTTCGCAGTCAGACATTTATAATATAACGTAATATCATGCCTGTTTTCCCCGAAGTCTTAGGCAGAAGAGCTCAGTATGCTCCCACACTTCATGAGTTAAGTTTACGTTCCACCATGGAATAGGTGGTGAATATTTGCGTCTAATTTGACTAATGTCTTATTTTACTTTGAGGAGTGTCGTTGTGCCCGCAGGGGAGGCCCAGCACAAGGGCTCGGTGGACAACGCGGTGTACGTGGAGTACATCAAGAGCGGCGGCAGCAGGCTGTCCATGGCGCTGCTGTTCGGCCTGTTCATCCTGGCGCAGGTGTTCTACTCGGCCTGCGACCTGTGGCTCAAGGAGTGGTGAGCCGTCCGTCGGTGTGTGCGCGTGGCGAGCGTGGCCAGCCGTGGCCTCAATCCTCCTCATACTGAGAGAAATCCGTGTTTTACAGTGCACTGACAGAAGGTCTTGTTGGTGGTGAAATCCAAGCCTCATTACTTATACAACGATTTTGCGACATCGACTAGACTATACTTATCAGTTCTATTCCCACAGACCTGTTCGATGTCGTTTGCGATTATTGATGGGGCGCAGCGGCCACTTGTGACTGCTGCCTACTCGTTTTGTATTCCACGTAACAAGAATCTAGATATAGATGGTCTCAAATTACGTCACAGCTTTTTCAAGAGCCCTATAAAGTATTTTGATACTGCTCGGCTGATGTACGATTATAAAGCTATAGTATATGTACGATTGTAAAGCTATACAATTATGTCAGTGTCGATAGGTGTATTGCATGAGACATAACGTAACCGATGGCTGGTGGGAGTGTGTTACACTCGTCTGCCTACCTCTTCGACAATTATAGGCGTGATGTTACGTTTATCAGGGTCAACTTGGAGGAGGCGCACAGCGCGAACAACGTCGCGGCCAGGAACGCTTCGTTGGATAGCGAGAAGAATGCAACCCAAAGTGAGTTTAGTTTGACAGTAACTGACAATTTACCCTCTATTTGTTCAATGAACGCCTACAAGTGTATACACGCACTTTCTATAAATGGGGTATCTGTATATCTGGGATTGGAAGCATGCTCCATCATCCTGCTTTAGTAAATAGTGTACTGTAAATGATATACTACCAAAATCCCATTCACCCTTCAGTGATTGGTTCGGGTATGGTTCCATAAATGAGTAATTAACCCAGACTTTTTATCTCTTCCTGCGAACTTCGACGTATCGTTTAAATTTTTTTTAATGTAACTCACAAACGCCCTCTTCACCTTTATTTTCACTGCAGCTGCAGCGCCAAGCTTCCAGGATCTACCGTCGAACTGGCTCCACCTGACTCGAGCTGAGTGTGTCTACATCTACGGAAGCCTTATAGCGATCTGCATTTTCTTCACCTGGAACAAGCTGGTCGTGTTCTACAACACCTGCATCAGGGCCTCTATCACGCTGCACGACACTATGTTTAGGTGAGCTATTGATTAAAACATATATTTGTTGTTGTGATTGATAAGTGAAAAGTTGCATTAATAAGTGAGAAGGGTTTGTGAGAGAGACAGCGTTATACGGAAGAACGAGATCGGCGACCCGTAAAACAAACGACTACAAATTTTAATTTGTTAATATAAGTTGTTATGAACATAACGTCACGCCTGCAATGCCGGAGAAGGTACACAGAGGAATGTAGTATACTCCCTCGTTGCATCAGTTATTTTTATGTTCCACTATGGTCTACAGAGTGAGCCTATTGCCGTACACAGGTCGTAAATTGTGGACTACGAGCCACTTCCTCTTATGATAACTAAAAATTCTAGTTACTAGAAGTCTACTCTCACAGATCCGGCATGTAAACCCAGGACCTCATGAAACAATATTATATCATAAACACCTCATTGTGTTATTAAATATGTACGTATGTACTAACATCAGTGAAAATATTTTAGGACTCATGTCAGATGTTGGTGATTCTAACAATCAGAGATATTAGCTTGAGAATACGTGGTGCTACAGTTGATTCAATCCCTGGTGAAGTTTCTGATTTCGGAGACATATTTCATAAATATTTTTCTGTTATAATAAAAGTCCTGAAATATATGCATATAATTACTTTCAGAGGTGTCACGAACGCTCCGATGTGGTTCTTCCATCACAACCCTTCAGGAAGAATTCTGAACAGATTCTCCAAGGACATGGGCCAGGTGGACACCCTACTGCCGGTCGCCCTGGTGGACTGTCTCGGGGTGAGTGTAGCATCGCTCGTCCCAGTCTACATGCAGGACATAGGCTACCCTTGGATTTTTGCTTATAGTCCCCACACTGGGCATGCGACCTGAGCATCAATGTGTATCTATGCATGAGTATGAATAGAGGTTTAATTTGGTTATGGATTTTCTTTTCTCCACAACTCTATTCTATGTTTATCACTCCATAATTCATCTCATCCCCAGTTCTTCCTGGAAGTGTTGGCCATCTTAGTGGTGGTGTGTCTGGTCAACTGGTGGCTGCTGCTGCCCACTGCGCTGGTCGCGTCGCTCCTCTTCATGCTTCGAGCCCTGTTCCTCAACACCAGCCGCGAGCTGAAGAGGATCGAAGCCATCGGTGAGTGTACGGAGAGCGGCAGAAGTTAAATAATGGGCGCTCGCCCAGCGGCTTTGTCCGGTTGTGCTGGGACACGTATGCTCAGCGGTTGGATCCTAATAAGGCACAGCCGAAGAACAATGGAAAAAATGAACATTGTATTACAACATAGTATAAGTAATCAATATAACAAATGGCTAATCATCTGTCATGGAATAAAACAATCTGACAAATGCAAGGTTTGAAACTAAGGTGTCGGAGTTTCTTATAAATAAGTGATCTTTAAGTGATTATCTCCTTTAATGATATTCTATTATAATAATACTGACAATATTCTATACGTAATAGTCTTTCATTTTAACTGTGATTCAATTTAAACGTTTTATATACTTAGGCATGTGCATGTATGCCCCGAGGGTTTCATATGGCTCTAAAAATCTTGATGTTCATCCATATATTGCACATGGTGGCCAGATCTACTTCACTGTAATATGACATCAATAAATTACATCTTGAATAGCCACTTCAGAATTTTATTCACATTTATTCAGTATACTTCATTCACAGGTCATTCAGCTCACCCATTATATAAATCTCAAGATGGCAGCACTGTCTGTGTCCGCAGCCCGCAGCCCCAGCTTGACCCACGCCGCGGCCACGGCCAGCGGCCTGGCCACCATCCGCTCCACGAGGGAGCGGCAGCGCGCGCTGGCCCGCGAGTTCGACAAGCTGCAGGACCTGCACAGCGCCGCCTGGACCCTGGTGCTCGCCACCAACCGCTGCTTCGGCTTCTGGATGGACATGGTGTGCTGCCTCTACCTGGCCTGCGTCACCTTCAGCTTCTTCCTGTTCGCCGGGCGCGGTGAGTGCCGGCCGTGGGCTCGTTGCCACGTATGTTGACGACAGGCTACCACTTGGAATATTCTTGTATTTATTTAACATAACACAATATCACGCCAGATTTCCCCTAAGGGTAGGTAAGGAATTGTAGTACTACTACTCGTTTAACTAGTAATGCTTTACATTATTTTATTTTGGAAGTTGGAAAGTTACGTAATATTTCTCTATAATACTATGTAGGACTTGTCGGGTCTCAATATGGCCTCCTACCACATCCATCAAGTATTAATTTGTATATTAGTCACACATCTCTGAATGATTTCCTTACAGATAGCTTGGGGGGCAGCGTCGGTTTGGCTATAACACAAGTGATTGGGCTCGTCGGCATGTGCCAGTACGGTATGCGGCAGACGGCCGAAGTTGAGAACCAGATGACGTCCGTAAGTCAGATAATTATCTACAACTGTTTTGATGCAGCAGTAATGTAAGCTGTCTTGTGTTAAGTTGGTACCATTGTTGATTTGCAGTAAAACTTCATCTCTCTGCTGCGGTAAATGTTATCATAGTTGCAAGGTAGACATTAGGTTCTTCATCTTCATCACAACGATCGTTGTCATCATCATCATCATTAAACCTTTTGTCGTGCCACCGTTCGACATAGGTCTCCTCTCAAAATAAACCTGAATCGCTCCCGCTTCAGGTTTAGTCTTACCAATATTCCCGTTCCAGGTTGAAAGAATCTTGGAATACACCAATCTACCACCAGAGCAGCCAGTGGAAGAGGACTACAAAGTGCTGAAAGCTGAACAACCTGATTTGGACTTCGACAAGTGGCCCAGTAAAGGTATCGTCTTTTTTTCATTTATTCTTCCCATCTATATATCTCCCTTGTAAATTGTGCTTGTTAATCAGAAAAAGACAGAGACTTTAATCTTTTGGAATGTTCATTTAAAGGTTTTTGACTTAATATTATGAATAAATTGATATATTATATAAGTACAAACATGACTGTTTTTTATTGTACCATTTTGCATATATTTGGCGAAATTATTTTTTCCTTTTTCCTGACCATTTTCGTTATGGTCAATAGGTGAGATAGTGTTCGACGACGTGTCGTTGATATATGAGAAGCCCCCCAGGAAGATGGAAGGCTTGGATGATCTCAAGCTAGAGGAACCGGTGTATGCTATCAGAAACGTCAGCTTCACCATCCAACCCGGTGAGAAGGTAGCCGTAGTGGGCAGGACCGGGGCTGGCAAGAGTTCCCTCGTCGCCGCCCTGTTCAGGTGTGTATTTTTCTGTTTGTGTCACGTGGACGGTAAAAGATTAAGCTTCGAGATATTGCATCTCGATGGCGACCACACACGAACCGACAGACGTCGGTCAAACAAGTGCGTATTCCGACGTATAAATGTCGGTGTTCTGTGTTGAACGATCGGAGCGCTTGCAGGCTGGGCGGCGTGGCGGGCGGCGTGCGCGTGGACGGCGTGAGCGCGCGCGGCGCCGGGCTGCGCGCCTGGCGCTCGCGCCTCGTGGCGCTGCCGCAGCGGCCCGCGCTGTTCGCCGCCGCGCTGCGCGACAACCTCGACCCCGCGCGCCGCTACACCGACGCGCACCTGCTGGCCGCGCTGCACCAGGTGCGCGCACACGCACGCGCACGCACGTGCGCACTCACACACGCACACATACACACATACACACACGCGCGCGCGCACGCTATTGCGTTCTAATTGTAACGTTATGTCCTTTTGAAACGTAATATAGATTTTCAACTATTAACTGTTTAGACGACAATGATGTTGTTTTAAATTTGATAACAAATAATGAATTTTACTTTCTCTTACGTACTCGATGATGTTTTTTTTGAATAGATTTGTGCAAGTATTTATTAGTGTATTCAGTATGGTAGTATGTAAGTTAGAAGTGCGCGGCGCGCAGGTGGGGCTGGGCCCGGCGCTGGCGGCGCTGGCGGCGGGGCTGTCCAGCAAGCTGGGCGACGGCGGCGGCAACCTGTCGGGCGGCCAGCGCCAGCTGCTGTGCCTGGCGCGCGCGCTGCTGGCTCGCCGCGCCGTGCTGGTGCTGGACGAGGCCACGGCCAGCGTGGACGCCGAGTGCGTGCGCCGCCTCTTACTCACGTTTCAATCATTCCTGTTTACATCCTCTAATTCATAACAGATGTCGTCGCATAATCTTGCGACTCGTAACTGTCATCACAGTATACTATTAAAAATCGTTCTCATCATGTCCAAATTTTTTGTATTGTATATGAATTTACCTATCTGTATTCAATACCGTAAAACGGATCGTTTAATAGAACTGAAACAAATAAGTTGCATTACATTTAAACACACACATACACACTAGTATGATAACCTATGAATAAAATATGTCTTCCAAACATTTTATACTTTGCACATCGCGTTGGTCGCTCTGAGAGAACTCTCGCGATGTACTAATGTGAATGTGGTGACAGGACAGACAAGCACATCCAGGAGACCATCCGCACCGAGTTCGCGGACTCCACGGTGCTGACCATCGCGCACCGGCTCGACACCGTCATGGACTACGACCGGGTCATCGTCATGGACAAGTGAGTCGTCGGTCAAGTGTTGCAGCTTCTCTGTCTTACCTTGTCACCACGCTATAAACAAGACAGAGCAGGAGATGGCGGAGGGGGATGGTTACATTACAGGAGGGTGCAGTTCAGTCGTCGTGAGAATTAATGTCATAACCCAACATATTAGACATTATGTACACACAAAGAATCGTCTATGTGTACTGTACGCACACACATATTGATGGCTGATAAACTACATACACATAAATATGTACACACATATGTATATGTATATATTTATATGTATTTCGGTTAACAACCATCTGGTTATCGTAAGCTTTCTTAATGCTTAGTTCGGGAACAGGTAGCCATTTGTAGAGATGTCCCAAGATGTTATTATTGGTCACAATGACAATTGGGATAATTGGTTCCAGGGGCCGCGTGGTGGAGTCCGGCCACCCCTTCGAGCTGCTGACGCAGAGCGCTCAGGGCGCTCAGGGCGCTCAGGGCGCTCAGCAGACGAAACCCAATGTGCCAGTCAGACGCATGTTACTGTCCAAGAGTCAGGTGAGTAAAATTCTAAATAAAAAATGTTCAATTTCATATTTAACTCATATCGCTTTTGATGGACCACCAGTTGTGAAGATTGACACTATCGCCGTCGGTGAGGGAATGTCTTATTTAACTAAGATAGGACATTTTTCAACTACCCGCATATATATAACAAATAACACTATTGGCCTTACATACAAACATACAGGAAAATTTGTTTTATTGTGGTGCCAGGCGCCGCTGGCCATCCCCGAGGACGTGGCGTACGAGGCTCCCGACGGACGAGATGAGAACGAAACGTTAATAGTCTCCAAGGATAGGATCCGGACTTACTCCAACAGGTATGTTGTTCATTTACATTCAAACAAAACATTTCCATTGAAACAGTCACAATTGAACCTTTTAGGGGGCAAAAAATAATTTTTCTTGTCAAGTTAAACTCTCAATACATTTTGTAAATCAGTTCTTGATTACAAAACTAAGAGCATGCAAACCCTGGGTTCCCTCCGATACATGCAGTCTGTTCTAAGCCACACCAAGACATTGGAGATGTAACTCCCTCAGCTGTGAAGTTAGACAAGTGTTTTATATTTACTTCAGCCATATCATGAGATGGATGTTAATTATATAGAATTTTACTGCCTCGTTGGTCGTGTTGGTTGTAAATGTGACTGCCGATTGGGAGGTCCTGGCTTTGATTCCCGGGTCGGGCTCTACTAAAATGTTCTAATTTAGATTCTCTAGTAGTGGCTCGGAGTCTGGATATATGCCCCATGCATGGCAATAGGCTGACCACCTATTCCATAGTGGGACGTAAACGTAACTGGTGAAACGTGGGAGTGTTCTACAC
>DWDU01000263.1:0-20790 GCA_018245575.1 Jemadia suekentonmiller | reverse complement strand
GTTCTACACTCCTCTGCCTACCTCTTCGGGGATCACTGGCGTGATGTTACGTTTAAATACAAAACGATCGCTAGGAAACCATAACATGTAATAGGAGATAATATGAATGTCCAGGGACACGATAGTGATGGTGACGGCGAGCGAGCTGTACCTGACGGAGGACCAGGCGCGCTCCATCGCGGACGCGCGCCGCCCGCGCTCGCCCGCCACGCCGCGCCGCCGCGCGCACCGCGAGCTCGACCTCGACAACATCATACAGGTGACGCACGCCGCACGCACGCCGCACGCACGCCGCACGCACGCCGCACGCACGCATCAGCCAACTTTGATAT
The DNA here is from genome assembly GCA_018245575.1 of Jemadia suekentonmiller. Taxonomy (NCBI): domain Eukaryota; kingdom Metazoa; phylum Arthropoda; class Insecta; order Lepidoptera; family Hesperiidae; genus Jemadia; species Jemadia suekentonmiller. The sequence continues at coordinate 20,458 of DWDU01000263.1, read as the reverse complement.
TCATGTCACTTACATATCAACTGCCATTGAGCGTTTGAAAAGGCACCTCATTAAATTTTCTGTTGGGTTGCCAGTTACGAAATACTGCGCAAAAGCCCTTCGCGTACGTTTTATCAAAATGACGGCCGGGGGACGAGGGTGGAGAGCCCGCGCACTTGATTTTAAGCTCATACCTCATACTAACGCCCCCTAAAGGTTAAAAAAATTGCTTCCTCTGAAAAACATAACGTACCATCACGCGCGTAATCCCCGAAGAGATAGGCAGAGGAGTGTAGTTAGTGTTGAATGGGATACGACTTTTAAATGAGTTCGTTAGAGTAGCCTCTTTTTTGTACTGAGCCCTTACAATGTCCTAGTTAATATTTATAATGTGACCTATGATTATGTAGTCCTAATTTAATACATTTCAAGCTTATTAATATTATCTGAACGTTTTTCATAAATTCAATGTTTTTTGTTAATACAAAAAGTAATATCAACAAGTGTAAATTCTAGTTTATTATATTATTTGCACATTAATGTAGCGTAAAATAATACAACGTTATATATGTATATAATTTACTGCTGATATTATTGAGCTGGGCGAAACTAAATACGTACGCGTAACTTCACACCTGTAATATCCGTAGAGGTAGGCAGTGTAGAGTAATGTAGTACATTCCCACGATCCACCAGTTACGTTTACCGCGACTGCCGACCGGAAGGTCCTGGGTTCGATTCTCGGGTCGGACACTTAGATTTTTCTAATTTACATTTTCTAGTATTATTGCACCGAAAATCGACTTATATTAGTACCTATTAGACTCTGTGAAAATAATTTTGTATAAAACTTTCATAGTATCTGTAATTAGTATAACACGAATTAAAATTACATTGAGTTTTGTTTGTTCTCACTGATTTCATCCAAACGTCGACTGGCAGGGCCCGCGGAGTGCTCGCAGCAGGGACAAGGGCAGCTCCAGTTCTAAGAAGCGAGTATCTTCCCCCAAGAGTCCGAAAGCTTCAACATCTGGTGAGCTAACATATTTATCACAATAATAGACCATACCTAATAGCTAAGAATTTTTTTTGCATGAATCTTAATAAAAATTTTGCTAGTCACCAAAATGAATTACCGTTTACACATTTTAAACGAAACAACAAGAAGAATCGGTAAATTCCGCATCGTATCCTCATATTAAAATCGTAAGTATCGTGAACGTAAAATTAATTGACGGCAACGGTCAGGGGTGAAGTCGAAGAGCGTCCCCGCGGGCCGCAAGCGGGTGCCCAGCGAGAGCAGCGAGATGAGCGAGAGCAGCAACTCGGCGCCGCCGCTGCGCCTCGAGGAGGTGCCCGGCGTGGAGCCCGAGGTGCAGCGCACGCCCAGGAAGATCGACGGCGTCAAGGGTATTGTTGCTACATCGTATAAGCCACGACACGTGTGTAAGAATATAGATACTTGGCTCTCTGTGCTTCTCTGCCTGCCCCGCGAGGGACCTGGCGTGAGGATATGTATGTATGTGTATACGGACAAGGTTTGAGCTACGCATTGGAAGGTGTTACAGTTAACGAGCCGCTTTTTGTAAAGCAAATGAGGATAAATTTGAGTTTCAAAATGTATCCAACTCTTATTACACCTCATTGCTGGACAGAGATCTCCACTCTACTCTACTCTCTGTCATATTTTTACACAGATTAGTGTAATATATATGTGATCATTATTCCTTACAACTGAGGTCATTCTTTATTTCATTGTATATTTCTATGCTTTGTAGCAACGACGAAGTGCTATAGATGTTAGTTAACAAACCGATTCAACAGTTTATAAAAAGCTCTTCTAGTTTCTCTATACTGATTTAGATGAATATATCCCTCTCTCTTTCACCTTTTTCGATCGTTCCGCTGCCGAACAAGGGATCCTGTCTGTGTGAGAGATCTGGGGCGCTGGCCAAGTGCGGGTCGGCATACTTTACACGCCACAGACCAGCTCTTTGTATGAACTCTAAGGTGTGCAGGTTCCCTCATGTTGTTTTCCATTAAGCTCAGATGGTTATAAGCTATAATGTATTTATTTGACTGCCTCGTTGGTCGTGTTGGTGGCAAGTGCGGCTGCCGATCGGGAGGTCCTGGTTCACTTCTCGGGTCCGGAACTGCTAAGTTTGTCTAAATTAGATTTTCTGGTAGCGGCTCGGAGCCTGGAAATGTGCCCGTTGTATGGCAATAGGCTCACCACCTATTCCGTAGTGGGATTAACGTATTAAGACGTACAAATTTGTATTGCAGCTGGTCCTCTACAGCTGAAAGGTGCGGCGAAGCAAAACATAGGCAAGAAGAACTCCAAACTGACCAAGTTTTCAGACGATGAACACACATTGTCAAGTGTGGGGCCAATACCGCGTACTGCAATATTTGCACCTCTGCACTTCTTACTGACCTGCACCGAATCGCCGAGGGAGAGGGAGAGGGCGAAAGAGAAAGAGAAGGGCGCTGGAATGGAACGGGAAAGAGAAAAGGTGAGGTGGAAATAGCTTTTTTAAATTCCCTTTATTTGGTCATACCTAATCAAACAAGCACATGAACATTTTCAGGCCTTCACGACTTGTCTAGTTCTGATTGTAGATGTGTGTGCCTGTTATTGTATATGTATATAAAGTATGTATTATGTAACGTCTCATCACACACCACGCCTTGTCAAAGCTATGGGAAGCCGTAAGACCGCAGCCAAAAACAAGGTCAAAGTCAAAGCTTATAGATCTATCTGAGGTATATCATTACCTCACATGTGAATATTGTTTTATTATTTCAATGAAGTTTTTAAAAATGAAATTTACAGAAAATTTCTTAAGAAAAGTGAATTGGTAAAATTGTATGACTTGATACAAGTATGTACTGTTTACATTCGTTTATTTGCTTTAAAATATAATATACAATAGAAATTGGAATATACAGACTTCATTTCGAATTACATTCGGAGTTGAAGAAAAAAGGTAATGAACTTCGTTCCTGGCACAACTAGTTTCTTTTCACTTTTGACTTTATCAGCTTAGTTGTTGTTTTGTGTCACCTGCGGCTCGCGGCGCCACTGTCGCGCGACGGTTAGTTGGAAGTTACCTTGGAAAGAGGCGTACTTTTGTCCCTCTCACTCTCCCTAACCTACGCTCTCCTCATGTGAGGAGAGAGGAGAGTAAAGCGACAACCACAACGAATGCATTGAAGTGGGACGAACGAAAATTTCGAGACGAAATTGTATAACTTCAAGTTACAATAAACTTTTGTTACAGCATCAGTTATAACAAATAATTGATACAGTGTACGTCCCTAATCCCTATATCACCCGTCAGTGTCCATTAATATAGCGTAATCTGCGTAACAACACGCTTGCAATCGTATAGGTGGACAGAGAAATATAATATACCCCCATATTTCCATAGAGTGAGGGGTGAGCGTATCGCTACACAATATAGTACATACTGTGTCCTAATATGGAGTTTCGTGCACCAGCAGTCGCAGGACGCCCGGCACTACTCGTCGGAGGAAGACGGCGAGACCACGTCGACCGCGGTCGGCACCGACACCGAGGACCTGCAGTTCTGCGACCGGCCCTTCAACAAGGAGCGCCTCAAGGAGCAGCTGGAAGCGGGCGGCGGGGTCGTGTACAGGTACGGTACAATATGGCATTGTTACATTAATATATTTGCACACTACGCGATACCGGTGAGAGGTTTTCCAATATGGCCGGACTTGTGACGACAGCGATGACCGTGTGCGGAGCATGTCACGTTCGTAAGGATATAGATGGCACTCGGTACTCTGCCTACCCCTTGAAGGGACCGGACATGATGATGGAATGTGAAAATTCCTTAAAGTAAAAAATCTGCCCAGCGATCGGCGGGGCCTACGCGAAGACTGAATTAAATTTCGTTAACTAGTAATAAACAAAATAACATAGGTACAATGATTGTATTGTATGATATAGAAATATCTAAATCTTTATTCATCCACGTACATATCGACATTTCCATAGATAATCCGTTAATTATTAGCTAAAAATTTAATGGCGCAAACGTCACAGAATAATTTCATGTAGACGATGTGACTACGTTAACGTTCCCGCAGCCACTTCGACGACGTGCCAAAGAACAAATACTCGGTGTGCAAGCTGATAGCGCCGCGGCCGTGCCTCACCGCCAAGTACATCCAGTGCATCGCCGCCGACGTGCGCGCGCTGTCCCACGCGTGGGTCATCATGAGCTGCGTCAACGGCGCCCTCATGGACCCCGACGCCTACGCGCTGCCCACCGGCTTCTCCCTCCTCAAGGACAAGTTCATCAACTGGGTGAGCCTCCACGTTTATCCGCCTCCGCCGTTCTCTTCACTCTGACTCTTATGAAAACTACTGTAAGTGCACTTTGAATGTTTACCTTCGCAAGATGCGTTTATAGGCCGTCTGGTTCCACATTCAGGGTTTATTTAGTTATACTGCTATGATGCTCTTAATAAAACCGAAATCTAAACTGATTGTGACCCACAATTCTTCAGCCCTGTGTTGTGAGATATTCGGTAACTTTTTAAGTCTCTTAATGCTTTCCAGTGTCTTCTACGGATGGCTTCAGTTTTAGATTTTATATTAACTGTTTAACATCATTAATGTCACATCTTGCTATATTGAAGAATATCTACTCCATCAATGCATTGTCTCCTCTCTCCGATATATGCACTATCTCCAAGCCAAATATTGTACATCTTCTCACGCCCAAGTTTATATATTTCAGGTGCCAGTGGCCGGCAAGCGGAACACCGCCTTCTTCAAGGACAAAACGATCCTGCTGTGCGGGGACCAGGACACGTTCGTGAAGTTCTGGGAGCGCGTGTGCTCGCTGGCCGGCGCCAACACGCGCGTGGTGAACGAGGAGGAGCTGAACATGTCGCAGGCGCTGGCCCTCGTCACCGACTGGGACTGTCCGCACGAGGTGCAGAACAAGGCGAACCAGGACAACATCCCTCTCGCGTCCACCCACTGGGTGATCCAGTGTCTGATCGAGGGCAAGGTCCTCGCGCCCACCAGCCACGACAAGTTCTCCTTTATGTACACGGAGCAGGAATGATCGTGGGACCTCTCTAGTGTGCTCGTTGTGCGTGATTACTGACACTTGCGAGCGATTAGAGGTGTGACACCAGTCTAGTTAGTCTAGGAACAGTGATGTTGACAGTTTCAAGTTACACGTGAAGTGTATTGTGACACAAAATTGACATTAGCGGTGACTAGTGGATGACACTCTAAGAGTGATGTTTATGCTTTGCTGAATCGTCTTGGCTCTATGATAAGTGTATATTACTTACTACTCGCATCTAATCCAAGACTTGTTTTGTTTCTGTATGTTAGATGTTAGTAATGTGTGAAGTTACTTTGTTACGATGAAAATCTAAAGTGAAATTAAGGTGTTAATTTATATTGACTAGATTATATATGTGTAATAAGTAATTTATGTTAATTCAATTTGTAATTCAGTGATAAATATGTTTTTGATGTGACTTTAACAGTGTGTGAGGTATTATGAGGCTACATGCAATGACCTCAGCCTTATTCCAGTGTTAATTATATGATTATTATAATATGTGGCAAATGTTACGTCAGTTTGAAGCCTCAGATCAAACTTTTAATGTAAATAAACATTGAAATAACTTAGTAAACTAGTGACTATATATTTGATGGTATAAAAATTTGAGTCAAATCATGATAACATACAAACTTTGTTAATATATGGGGGTGAATTGTTGATGTCGTTTTAAAATATCGAGTATTGTAAATAAAAAAGAGAAGTATTAAATTGGTTTTAGTCACAATTGAATATATTACTAAATTGTTGTCGAGGAGAGTATTTAATACAAAGTGTTAACTCGTAGGATTGTCGATAAATTGTTTGTATAAGCTTGAAATAAAAAACGGTTTCCACTGAAATATTTACAGAATACAATCAGTCAAATCATACATTTATATTAGGTACTTAAATGTGCATACTATGGCGCTAAAGGTTGTCACAGACAGGGCTGTAATATATATTATAGCAAGGCATAATATAGTGCCAGTAATGACAATATACATAATATATTACAGTGACTGTGGTAGTTTTCTACAACATACTATAGCATAGAATATTGCCATATATAGCTCTGTCTGTAACAACCTATTTGCTCTTGTACTGAGACGACACCTGTGGTTGGATAATGAGGTTAATGACATGAAAATATAATATATTTTGTTTATATGTTAGCAACTCATATGTATACTTAATTATGTATGTATGTTTGCACTTTCAAATATGAGTTTTACATGCTATCAACATTCATTAGTTATAAGGATTTTGTTATATATTTTTGTCGATGATGAAACATGATCTCTTCATAAAAATATTTTGATTTTTCAGAACAGATATTTTTAATGTTACATTAGTAGACAAATTTGGAATTAAATAGATCTATTGCTCTGTTTAGTTCCAATTTGTTATTGCAATTATTAACCAATTAAAAAAAATCTTAAGTGAAATTGTGAAAAACACACCGGTCTGGAAAAAAAAGTTACAAATAAATATTCAAATTATACCTGTCGTCAATGCTTGAGATGTGTACTAAATGTTGTAATTTCTAGAATTCCTGTCTTATAATGTACATTTCGATGCATTTAGAATCGTGTTTAATGGTGCTACATCTTACGCCATGTCCCTTGGGAGGGGCGATGGTGGGGGGAGGGGGAGGGGAGCAGATCACCAACTGATTGTATAGTTAAAAGTTTCACTTCCTTCACTTGTTAGTGGACAGAAGCAGTCTGGAGACGGCAATTACACTAACTTACTACTTGTGTCAACGTACTTGTTACAACTGCAATTATTGTGAAATTTTACCTAATATATTGGAATTTTATTTTATGGCAGTTATGTAATGATCTAGACAGTGTGGCTTGGTGTCCAACCCAATAACATCAAAGTCCTAGTATAACAATATAGTATTCTTAACTAATATGTATTAATATTGACTAAGCTGTTGCAAGCGTTAACTGTGTATATTATAACATGCAAAATGTATTGTGATATAATTTGTAATTTTGGCTGAGTTATTTTAAAAAATTCTCATTATGAAACAAAATCTATATTGGTATGTAACTGCTGAAACGTGGAAGTGTACTCCAGTCCTCTGCCTACCTCTTCGGGGATTATAAGCGTGATGATGTTACTATCCAAATTTTCACGTCAAGCAATACAACAAGAAATGGATTGATTTTAATGATAATTAGTCACATATTCTTGTGTATTTTCATATATAAGAGATACAAGTATTTGGCACTCGGTGCTCTCTGCCCATCCCATGAGGGACCTGGCGTCAAGAGAACCTTTAATTTTTCTGTCTCTTTCAATTATGTTATCTATGATGTTTCGATTATGTATCCGCACCGGGAACGCCAAGTTAATATCGCCTGTAAAATTAAGGAGTTTTATGCATTTATGTTTTAAATTGACAACGATTGATATAATATTAAGTAGCATTATGCAACGTGAAATCATAATGGATGCATTTGAAACAGTTATTTGATTGTATCCAATGATAACACGATAGCAGCTGGACAATATCTGGGGGCACGGCAGCGTCGCGCCAAGTTCGCACATGGCATCTTTAGTTGATTGTAAAACGAGAGACTGTTGCATTTCAATCAAATGTGAACATTTATGTTAGACAGTAATCAGATGTAGGTTAATACGAAATATGTTATTGTAACGTGGAGTCTATTAGTTTTGTAACTTGAAAGTTCAATCTATGTATGTGTCTTTGTTAACTTGCAATTTGACGAGGTTATGTATTCCAATCCTTGTCAACATACGGCGTATATGTACATCTCATTGAATTACATGTATTTATGTAATACACTGGTAAGGGATAACTTGTTGGGGCTAACAAATTAACGCTATCGAAAATATCATATTGTTAAGGAAAAATTGTGATTACCATATTTTTTTCGGTGACTTCGGTTTCTTTTTCTGCAATTGTTACATTGGAAAATCTTAAACCGATTTATCGGGAATTGTTCGTGTCATATTTATGTCTAGCTTTAGGATTTATGTGATGACAAGATCTAACAGACATGTGTAGGTGTCTCACTGGACTTAGTGTGTTCTGTGTCTTTGTGTGTCTTTAGTGTGTCGGTCGATGTGAGCGGATAATTTAAATGTAGTATTAAGTCAGATTGGAATTTTATAAATCATTCGATTCTGTCTATTAGTGATTGTGTCTGTTCGATTGATATTCCGCTGTGAAAATGAGTTCACCTGTTGGTGCTGTTTCGAGGTGTGGCAATACGGCTAATGTTGAAAGTTTCCCGGGCAAACTGTACGGATGAGCTTGGATGAGGTATTCAAGTATTCAGTTTCCACGTTTTGTGAATGGCAAGAAATCCCATTGTTTATGGTGTGATGGAATATGGTTTTTTTCTTCTAGTGTAATACAAAATGTCGGTAGGAGTTGAAGAGAGAGAATGGTTAGGTGTCTTAATACTGTACTTGCCAAAGTGTTTCGTTAATGAAATATGTAGATACAATTGATTGGTTCGTACTTAGTTATTAGCTAGATTACTATAGTAACCGATGTTTATGATATTTAGAATGGTGTTTCCGCCTTATAAATACAAGTGGCAAAGCACAGCAATCTGTGGTAAATATTACGTAAGGTACCTCCAGCGAGCCGAAGGGAGTCCCGATGGAACTAAACCGGTGTAAAAGGGCCCTTAGACCTCTATTTACACAAAACGAATTGTATATTATAAGGAAACGAAGCTGCAAAGTTATTATTTTTAACTGCTAATATTTTCCATTATTTATAATGTAAGAAACCCAATTGTTTACCCATTCAACGGGTTACTGGAGCGAAGCCCGTGTTACAGGTTTATGAATGGCTTAAAAGCGATAATAATAACTGTTGTTGTAAGAGAGCTTCACATTGGCCGCTCAGACGTTGCAATATTTACAGGCGACCTTGTGTACTTACCGTCATCGGCTCTGTCTGCCTGCTGCTGGGCTAAATATGAGAATAATTGCCTATTATTATTATTATTGCAATGAGACCTTGTTCCCGTTAGATTAAGGAAATATATTTATATATACATGTGTGTACTTTTCTCAAGTTGTAAGTACATCCTATACATTTGTAAATCCGATATTATGACGTGTTTCGTTTTATGATATTCAGATTTCAATAATTCAAGACTTTCTTTTTTGCTTTTCTGACACTTTAAGTGTTAAAACTATTCTTTAAGTGTTAAAACTAATAGTTCGTGTAATATGTGACATTTCAAAGATGAATTTTAATTTTTTTTTTATGGCACAATTTCAAATATAATTTGTGTTGTCTTATTTTGTTATATTTTTTGTTTTGTTTTGTATGACATTTTGATTATTGTATAAGGCGTAGACTAAATACGAAGATTTGGAATCAAAACTAATTATGTGTCGTTTAATAAATTGAATTTCAATATAAGATTAATATTTAGTTTGTTCGAGACTAATTCTTTTCGGTGGTAATAAGCTGCGATACCTACAATAGACAATTTTCGAACATTAAGTCTAGTATTACTAACCTGTAATTACAGGTACCTACCTACTTACTGTAAGTCAGATCTCGACTGTTCAAAAGAATGATTGAACACGATCTGATATGTAAATATATATAGATGTAAGTTATGAATGTGTGTTTGTCCCGTTAATCTTTGTTCGCTTGCTAAATTAGTACTTTGTACCAAATAGCTGTGTTTAATTGATGCCGTAGACTAGAAAACGGTCTGAGTTATGTATCATGTAAAATGTAGTATGTTAAAAAGTCGCATGTGAGACAGATTTTTTTCTAGATAATTATTGTTTTGCAGCAGTTGGCTTGTAGATAAGCTTGGTTTTAGTATGTCCGTACGTCATTTTTGCATTTTTACTTATAGCAACACTGTTTTGTACAAAAGTTATTAGTGTTACGTAAAATAATAGCTATAAGTTATTTGTGAAGTTCGTGTCACGAAATGTAATGTTATTATTGTGTTCTGTGTTTCAATTACTGGCTCATAGACTTCATACTCTGCCCAATAATATGTTTTTCTTGTATGATATCAAGAACTTGCAGGATGTCTTAATTTAAAATCATTTAATGTATGTAAGATTCATTTGCAACAATTAATCGATGTGACAATTCGAACTTCATAATATCGATTTCATGTAACGATCAAAAGTCGATACAATTATATGTGATGTATAAAATGTATACTTACTAAAATTAATTTGCCAGTGGACGGATTGATGGATATTTCACTCAATTCCTTTATCTAGTGGATATGTCAGTGGTTAAGTGTGAATGAGTAGGTTATGTATTTATTGTAATGTTGGATTGTATATAGGCATTTGTTTTTTTGCTTTTATTTAGGCGCTTGTGGACGTGTGAATATTTCGCGGTCGGCAGTTTGTCAGCGCAGCGACCTTGTAGATTTCTCGTGTAGTGGCAAATATATATTTTGATGTGTGTGTTCTATGTTGGATATATGTTAATTTATGGATATATTGTCTTACTAAAGAATAGTGGAATGTATGTGTAAACTATTATTAAAAGTATAAAGCATATGCTTTTCTCATATTTTATTTTCCTTTGTATGCTTCACTGTTTTCCAAAATGCTAAGGTTTTTTTATATTTTACATTATTATAATTAAAAATAAGGGTAAAAGAAAAATCATATAAATAACAATATTACTTTATTTCAAATAGAACCCATATGAAGTACACATAGTACACATTTCGTATAAAGACTGAGGCATACTGACTTGGTGCTAAAATTATCAGCAGTCTTCGATTACGTTTTGATGCAATAAAACAATTTTATTATTATAATAACCGCTATTGAGTAACAACGCAATCTCTTAACACTTAGCTATAAACATTTCGGTATGTTATAATCTTAACTGACGCCCTCTATTAATATACACAAAAACCTTACGTGCCATACAATCTGTTTTGAACAGTATTTTCACTAGATGGCAGTGTGAACTAGAAAATTAAAAAATCGAAATAATTATTTAATACATTTGTTATTAAGTCATTTCACTATTGGTATTAAAAACAATGCTAAGTGAAAAATATAATACTCATCACATAATCGCACTTAGGAATCGCATTAAACATCCTGCTACACTCCTCTCCCTACCTCTTCGGGGATTACTGGTGTGATGTTACGTTTATTTTGACACAGCAACATGGATTGTGCAGGTTTTTAAGAAACAAGAAGTGTTTTGTGAATAGAATACATTTTAGACCGAGTCATGAAATACTCACAAATGATTTAAAAACGTTATTTTAAATCTTAGCTTCCACACCTTGTATATATCAAAGACAATAAATAGTAGCCATTCTGTTTTGATAATCAAAATATTTTAACTATTTAATACTATCCAATATCGATTTTTAATATAACTAAATATAAATTCAACACATACAATAGCAATCTTTGTTGATTTCTTCAACGCCATAAGCTTTTTTGGTTCTGTCTTAATTACAAATACCTACGAGAAGGACATTTTCAGTATTATTCCAATGGTATCTTTTTGCCAGTTAAAAGGACAGTTCTCCTGAAAAAAATGCCGCATCTGCAACAACCAGTAGATTAGAGTACAATGATATCAAACACGCAAACGTTATTTAATTTTGGCCGGCCTCCATGAAACTGCGGCGACGAGGGAACCTACCTACTAAGTTACGCTTTAGTAGGTAGACTGTTTTCACCTTCACATGCCAATGCAAATTAACATACAATATAACCAATTTACATTCGTATTATAAAACACCTATTTATTTATCGTGGTAAACAATACATCCTCCGTGACCCGGGGTGAGGCTGCCGATACGGGTGTCATCTCAGTGTATCGGTTAACCCTAGGCCAAATAGGGCCAAGCATAAAGGTTACTAACATAAAAGGAGAGACTAATTTTGAGCTTGGCCAGTGCGTAGCAGCTACTACGAGCAGGCGTTCAAGGACTTGGAGAAAAAGCAGGCGGATTTTATCACTGACCATGAAACTGTCAATCAGTAGTCACCAGTTATCGGACAAGTTTGGAGAAGTCATGACGATGGGTAGAAGATCCTGATGAGTCGGGCTCTGATGTGACGGCCACGCTCCATCTACTATGTCACTTTTATGACCACGCGGGCTTTATAAGTGTGACATTGTTAACCATAAATCCGGAATGGTCCAGAAACGTGATCTGAAAACATGAGTTGATGATCGGCCACAGATGCAAAGGGATACTCGATAAATTTTGTATAGTGATGCTTTTCATGGATTTCTTCCTGCAACCGGCTTTTATGTGATTCAAGAAAGGGAGACAATATTGAGAACATCACGTAGATCTGTGTATTTAAGAAAATCTTTATTAGTCGTCAGGACGGCCTTGATGCATATCGAGGCGTTGTTTCCTAGGGTGTATGTAGTGTAACTTGATTAGGTGTCTTGTGAATTATGCCCTGGAAAGTGTTACATATGTGATGTGACAAACAGTGCCAAGGAAATTTTTTGTCGGAGCAGAGGCCGCTCAGATAAGTGCTTATTATATAATTCAGTAACAGGCATCATCAGCCCTATTGTACTATTTCAATGCTTATTAAAAAGTGCATATATTATTTACTATTTATTTACAGCCATCGATGTGTTTTGGCAAAAATCTTTACCTTGAACATTAATCTCATAATGATTGTTATACAAAATATTTTTCTTATTAAGTCTCATTTAATATGAGAGTAAAGATACTCTTGGTTATTTGATAGTGTCCATTATTGATAAATTAATTTTAATACTAACTAATTCTTTTTATCTCGTTATGAGGTTTTAATGGCTGCGCTTCTAAATTATATAAAAACCGCTTCGGTATTAAAATTATGCTGTTACTGTTGTCACAACGCCTAATTTTGCCCCGATTGTAAATTTTATTTACATTTGACTAGATTTGCTTAAAAGTTGTCTACGTTTTGTCTAAATATATTCAAACCAAACACGGAGTTTTTGATATTGTACAACAGATGGCAGTGAAATCATTTTAATACAACCGTTTATTACAATCAGACAATATTAAAAAAATTAGAATAGAATTTTACGTTTAATTAATACGTAAAATTAATACACAAAATTGCGCCTGTAATCACTGTAGAGGTATGCAAAGGAGTATATTATACTCCAGCGTTTCATCAATTACATTTACGTCTCCCTATGGATTAGATAAGTGGTGATCCTATTGCCGTACACCGGACACAAATTCAGAATCCGAGTTACTATTAAAAATTTATCTATTAGCAAACCCGATCCGGGATTCGAACCCAGGACCGCTCCGTTCCTCCACCGGCAGTCTTGCTTGCGACCATTCGACTAAAAAGCAGTCATACTTACCTACATATAAATAAGATTATATTTGGAAAAATATTAATATACATAAGGGTAAGCTATTATCGACCTATTATTTTAAACGTCTATAATTCTACTGGTATAGAAATACAGGGATGTCTATACCATTAAATGTATACTTGTTATGTACAACATATTACGTAAATTATTGTAATTTGGCTGCCAATACTTTTTACCTTTATTGCTGAATACTGTTTTTCTTTAACCTGTCGAAGTTCTGGATCATATTTCATCGCGCTGTCTCTAAACATTTCGATGGATATACGGGCTTAAGCCCAACCTATTGTTGTATGTTTTTAAGCTACCTTTAATGATTTCGACAAGGTTTAACGTTTGTGACCTAACGATATCAACCTGAAATGACTGCAGTGATACTATAATAGTTATTATGTGTTTACTTCTGACTTTTTTGTCTGAAGTTGTAGGAATATTTTCAAATTTCAACTGCACTTGTACTAATTTATATTAAACGATACACTGCAGCTCTGTGCCCACAGCTCCGTACTAATGACTAGCAATTGAAAATTTCTGTCAAAAGCTGGACGTGAGTCTTATTGAAGTCAGTAATGACGCTTAGACTCCAATTTTTATATTATACTCCAACCAATGAGACTCGCGTCGTTTATAGTTGACACTTGACATTGCTGCTTTTTTTTAAAATATATCTGTAATTGTCAAAAGGTAGTAAATGAAATAAATAAGATATGTTATACAAAGTTGTATATGTAAATTCTATAGTTGTATATTTATAACTAATTGACAATAAAACCGTTTAACACGTCCTCTGGCGCGCGTAAGCGAGTGATTCCGTTTATCACGAACATAATATTTGTTATCTGTGAACGCAATAATTGGTTCAGATTCAAAGCAATACTTAAGTTTATCGCAGGGTCGTTGTTCACATAAACATGTGTCTGTTATCGCGCGGACGAAACGAGTACAAAACGACGTGTCAAAGTTACAATTGTTTGAATAAAAAATATTTTGTCATTTTCCTGTCCATATACACACTTGCAATGTCTGGAATGAAACTATTCCCGCAACTTGCATTCGAATGAAAAAGGGGTGTATGATGACCATTATGGAGTAATCAGCTTTCTTCGACATACACCGACTGCAATAAAAGAGGATGGATTCCTTTATTACAGTTGAGCTCTCCGGAAGAAATGCAAGTTAAGCCGATTCATAATGATACCGATATTATTCGGGATTTGTGTTACGCAATTAACACAATATGCCAACAACTGCGTCTAGATATTTAAAACATCTTTCACGTGCCCTCAAGCTTATTAACGCGCGATAATAACCAGGAAAGCGAGACTTGAAATATGCAACCATTCTGGACACTTAAAAGAATTTGAATCAACATGGAAAGTTATACACTAATAAATTAACCAGTAAAAATATTGAGATCAATACCATTGCTTTTCATCTCATCATTGCCAATTCATATCATTCTTCTGGTTGGTTCTCATGATGAGGACTATGAGGGAAATAATACATAATAAGGCATACAGCTCATTAGAAAAGTTTATACTGCTTGGAGAACATTTGAAGATCTCATAGACTCGCTGCATTTTCCATTGTGGTTTCCTTTATTGTTACAATGTTTGATACTCAATCTTAAAATCAGTCATGACTTCATGACCTTAGGGGCTTCCAATAGTACGTAAGCTCGCCATGCTGGTTGGATAACGCAGAGCACAGCTTGTCACATCGCCTACGCTACTACCCGTAGTCTGCCAGGGCATTTGGCTTAGCATTTAGGTCTTTGAGTTAGCATTTAGGTCTTTCGCAGCGTTTTATGTAAACGTGTAAACGAAAGCTTAGTTTTAATATAAAGCAGACACAGTAAGGGGCGGGAAGCTAGCTTCTCGCTCTGACACTCCAGTGATCGTTGCCCAGAAGGCATATAAGTAAATGGTCGTAAGATAAGAACGCTGGCGGGCAATAAATGGTCTCTTGTTTACGTCCATCTTATCTATGTTGATAGGGCGTTAAATGATATCATAGCTGTATATAGAGAAATGAGAACATCGTCTTTTAATGGCTGACGACGATCGATACATGTTGACATAAAACAAATTTACATCTAGCATAAGGATTTAAAATCATGCAAGAAATAGAGGGTATAACCTCAGGTGCTTTTTCTACATTTATAACTGACTTCATAACCGCATGTGAATTTCGTCACCTTCTAACGCCCTTGTTAGGTGAAGTTAATTGAGTTTTTGTCTCCCTTGCGACCCGCGTCCGTCCGCCTCGCTGTAACTGTGAAGGAAAACGTCGCTGACCAATTTACACCTCACAGAACCCTTCATAATGTTCTCCAGAGTGGGTGTACATAAGTTTATAGTGTGGTAGAGTGCAACCTTACCCTACAGGAGACGCGGAATGGTGTTGGTGATGATGGATATGTAATATTTGACCGCAAAAATGAGATATTCTTGTACCGCTGTTATAATATTCTTTATCAAATATACAGTCAGATATCCAACACCTGACCGACGAGACATTGTGACATCAACCCTCATCACTCCTAATATGTGTTGCCAACACTAAAACAAAACAAGTTTGACAAGTAATAAACGAAAATAAATAACAAACAAGTATTAGACGTTTCCAGAAGGAACGAAAATAGACTGTGTTTATGGGTTTCCCCGATCCGTAAAAAACCCATAAGTCCGGGAACGGTTCCCCGGGGATCGCTCGTCACGTATTATCGCCGAGATAGTGGGAAAAATATTGTGGTTATGATAATGGCAACTTTTTATAGACTCACTGATAGATAAGTGAACGGTAAGATATTACGGTCGTCTCAAGATATGGTCCGAAGATGTCGTCTGAAGGCTATTATGATGTAATGGTTATATTAATGATCATTGTTATTCGACCGCCTCGTTGATCGTGTTGGTTGCTAGCGCGATTGTCGATCGGGAGGTCCTGGGTTCATATCACGGCTCGGGTACTATTGGATTTTTCTAATTTAGATTTTCTAGTAGCGGCTCGGAGTCTGGTTATGCATCCGGTGTATGGCAATCGGCTCACACATTTATTCCGTAGTGGGATATAAAATTAACTGCTAAAACATTCCTTTGCCTACCTCTTCGGGGATTACATGTGTAATGTTGTGTAGTTATTCAATAATTACTTACCTATTGTACAGTTTTTAACATGCTTAGAAAAAAGATATGTCATTATCTTTCTAGGCGTATTGATAAAAATATGTCTACTAGTGAATATAACACGAAGTGTATTAATTTAAACAGACTTTTTAATGTGTAATTACTTTAAAATGAACTAAGAAAACGGTATAATTTATCACATATTTACAGATTTCGATGATTGACCGGGTAAAAGTGCTGTAATTGTGACTCAGTAGAATTTCCTTTGAATCGAGGGCTATGAAATCCGCGACCTTAAGTCTGTGACTAGAGTGATATAGGCAAAAGAATTACGTCTGTTCTCTACACTTGGTGCTCTCTGCTTACCCTGTAAGGATGACAGGTGTGACAAAATTACGGCAAATAATGATATGGTTTTAGATTGTTACCGAAAAAAAATTGACCACTTAAAATACCGTAAAACAGGAATACCTAATTATTGTTTTTTTTACAGGTTCAACGTCTTTATAACTGTTGTACTTTAACACAGTCAGTCGATTACGCAACTTAATATTATTATTATTTAGCGGACATTCAGAATATTAATCATGTAAATTAGCTCATCCTTTCACCACAATGCCTGTATTGATTTACAAAGGAAAACACTTACGAAATCTATTATACTCGTATGTCAAATTTTTGTTAGAATACTCTACAAATGCCCCAGCATATGTCGAAGTTTACAGCATTAACGTCTACTCTATGCAACTGCGGAGTATGAGAAGTTTCCACATAACTAGACGCGATGTGGAGCTAACTCTACCACATGGCTTAGAGAAAAATGGATAGCAATTTTTTCGCTGAAATCATTATTAGAATGTTTTACATAGATTCCAAATTGTTTTGATGCAAGAGCTTTATTGTCATCTTTAGCTCTCTGCTTTTTTGGCATGGAGAAATAGTACATAGTTGTAAATGTATTATTAGTTCATTAACCCAACAGGGCTCTTAAGGGTAGGTAGAAAGTACCGAGCGCCACATATCTCCATTTTTACAGACCTGAAGACGAATCGGTGAAGCCACTCAGGCAATATAATGATTTCAGAGCATCGAAATTCGTTTTGAAGTGGGTGGGTTCTAACCAATCGCGAGCCTCCGCGGGGTCATGACCCCGCCAATGACAAAGGGCACCGCCCTCACATAATCGCTTATATGACACCCGCTGAAAAATTATCCGAACTCTACAAAGGCTTTATGTGCGTTGGAACTGGCACTACATTGATACTCTCAGTGGAAATTAGATGTTCGCGAGATCAAATCGTAATCATCATGATATTCGTGTTAAAAATTAGTATGAATCTTTGTTTTGCTTGCGTCTAACCATCTACACTTACATTTACAGCTTCAGAAGAAAAATATTTCTTAACTATAATCACATACAAAGAAGCGGACAGACGACCAATCAGGGAACAACAATAGACAATTAATATAATCAGGAAACACAAACAAAATAAAACACCAGCCGACTTTATTAAACACATTTTAATGTAAGAGTTCCGACAATTTTCTGCTTAAATCAATGGGAGTAATAAAAATAAACATTTTCTATAGGGAATGTAAATACGAGCAAGCAATAAGGTAGAGAGGAATGTCTGCTCTGAAATATCTGGCTTCGAAATTAGTACAGAAATATAGGTATTTTGTAAACGCACTAGAAACATTTCTCTCTTACATATTTTTACCGCAAACTGCCAAGGTTATTGCCGTCCATGGATAAAAGCATCATTCAAACAGGTTACTATCAACCACAGTTAGCACCAACGTATAATAAACTTCAAAAAGTAGAACGAAATAAGCCGGATAATATTTAAAGATTCTGAATTAATTCATTATAATATCACCTCCGGACCCGCACCGGGTAGGCAGACCATCGCGTATTAAACATCCTTATCCCCTAACCTTACAGATCTGAAGGTGCTTCATCTACATTCAACACTCTCATTGTTAATAAAGGTTACCTTTAATTAACTCTGACGGCGGGTCTGTAAGGATAGAGATATTTAGCACTCGGTGCTCTCTGCCTACCCCGTAAGGGACCTGGCGTAAAGATATGTATGTATGTATGTATGTAAATGGATAGGAAGGGATAGGTATGTTTGGAAATGGATAGGAAAACGAAAATCGATGTACGTAAAAGATTACAGTTAGCGATGTAATCAAGCATTATTTTGCGGAAGTTCATTTTTATCATAAAGTAAATCTTATTTTGCTATGCCCAATGTACAATTATATTCCGTACGACGCGGAATATTGCAAGATAACTTAGCTATTAAAAAATGAGCTTCAATCTAAGTTTTGAATATTACATTACGAAATATTGCAAAATGATTTTAAATTAACTATTAAAGAATTAACTTTTGGTTATTGTATTATGGAACATTTCAAAATCATTTTAAACGAAACTTTTAAACGCTGTGTATGTGACGATCTAATTTCTTTTAATATTTTTTATTTGTTCATTCACCCTTTATTGCAGGCGAACTGAAAAGATACAGACATTTCCTACCAGTCAAACCTCGGTGAAAAATGGTGGTAGCCATCGTAAACACGAAAGATCGACAACAAAAAAAACTTTAGTATGAAAAAATACATGTATGTTTACTAAAATAAGTACAAAGTCGGAGCAGCTTGCTGGGCGGGCGGCTGGGGGCGGCGGCGAGGCGCGGGGACGAGGCTCTTATTGATTTCCAGTGCGCGCAAGACGCAGATTTCTTCAGCCTCGCATAGTTTGCGTTGGAAATATTTAGGTTACACGAATCTCGTTACCGGCTGCCGTGGATGTACGACGTGGACAATGAATTTAAAATATTCGCATTCCGTCCGCTTGCCACAGTTTTTATGGCATGTTGAGAATTAAAACGGAGTAATTACATTGAGATCAGTTGAAAGAAATAACAATAGGGACATTTTGAGAAGAACACATTATAAGTTTTAACTGTTGCGTGGTTATTTACAGAGGAAGTGGACAAAATTATAACATAATATGTTACGACGAATTTATACATTAATATAAATTATATCATTCAATAAACCGTTGGTAAACAATAAACATTTTATTATTCACTAAAATAATAAAAATACTTCAAACAATTTGCGTGTTTTATTTCACATTCAAAGTCCCAACCTAATTAAGTTGACTTAATTAAACTTAATTAATTAACTGCTTAGTATATAATGTAATACATACATAACTAGTACATATAGAGAATGATCAAAGCAGTAACATATTATTATATACAAACATCAAACAGAATACAAATGAGAACGGAACTACCGCCCGCGCCCTCATTAGTGGAGTTTGTGAAAAAGGCTTTTTAAACATGAAAAAGGCTCTTTGAAGCTTTGATCTCGACCCGGCGTGAACGAACGCACCGCGTGTGAACAAAGCTATGTAAGCATGTGGTTAGTTTGTATATGACATCAGGGAGTTGAGGGTTTAAAGAGAGCGTTATATCATGTAACATCGGGCACAGATAGTACGAGTACGTAAATACTGGACGTACATCGGGCACAAATAGTCCTAGTGATTTCAAGTTGGAAAACCCCAATAAAATTCTGATCTATTTCTCTCAATGTTTAAATATTGCTAAAAGTCAATACAGTAACTCACGCCTTCAGTAATTAGGTTAAAAGCTTGTATTGAGCTTTCATATTGATAATACTTATATAAATGAAAGAACATTTTGCAATCGTACCAACTAGCACTGGCTATTAATTGGTACACAAGACACTATTATCCAAGGCATAGTATTACGAGACAACTAGTATACTAGGCAACTAGTATACTAGGCAACTAGTATACTAGGCAACTAGTATACTAGGCAACTAGTATACTAGGCAACTAGTAT
>DWDU01000262.1:0-20822 GCA_018245575.1 Jemadia suekentonmiller | reverse complement strand
AAGGTCTTATCTGAGAGGAAGTGGAACGACAGACCTAGGATAATGATGTAAGGCAACTGCTATAATTAACGTAAAATTTAATCGACTGCCTCGTTGGTTGTGTTGGTTGCAAGCGCAACAGCGGAACGAGAGTTCTTGGGTTTAAATACCGGGTCGGGCATAATTAAATTTTCCTAACTTAAATTTTCTTATATTGGGTAGATTGTGCTCAGTGTATGGGAATAGACTTACCACATATACCATAATGGGACGTAATCTAGTGAAACGGGGTAGTGTACTAAACTCCTCTGCCTACCTCTTCGGGGATTGCAGGCGCGATGTTATGTGTAGAATATAATTACGGTGTTCGATTGTGGTAAACATAATATCATACCAGTACTACACATCATCATCATTTTAGTGTATCACTGCTGGACATGGATCTCCTTTGATAATCAGAAAGTTTTGAGGTTGTTGTCACACTGCCTAAGTACGAATTAGTCGATTTCATACTCTCTGTAGACCACAGTCAGTATTATATGAAGCGATATTTTATCTTATAACAGTACTCATGGTTAAGTCAGAGGTGCGCTCTGGGATTTAAACTTCGAACCTCCGGTGTGAGTGGATAACATTTAAATAAGGTACTACTGATCTGAATGTTATCTATTTAAATTTTGCTCAATATACCGACACGAACCTACGTAAAAATATTTAGGTATGCAGCCAATAGTTTGACCTAACATGTCATTGTAATACTCGTAAATAGTGACATTTCATCATCACAATCACAATCAGCCTTTTGCAGTCCACTGCTGGACATAGGCCTGCCCTAAGTGAATATCCCCATGCTCCCCACGCTGCACATGCGGGTTGGTGATTGCAGAGTACAGTTTCATGCATCGCGTACGATGCTGTTTATGGTTACATTTATGTGCTTCAGTTAGCCATAACGACAATATATTATAAAGAATACTATGAGCTTCATAACTATATATTCTATAAAATCAAGTTACCAGATTATATATTAGACCTTAGCCTCGAGACGATGTTCCTGCGTAACATTTTACAAAAGTAAGGAGTCAAACTAACGAATCAACAATAAAATGTGCGTAAACATCTCTCAATCGAATAAATGTCGTGAATTGAATAAATATCCGTTCATTCCTTTCTATACATACATTCGGAATGAGATTCATTAATCTCGTTCCTTAATGAGATAATGTATGAATTATTCAGACAGTCTGTTTCTACAGTTACGTTTATGTACGACACGTATTGTGTTCCACACGCGATTGTAACAAGTAGTCCAGAAAAATTAGATGTTGTGACGACTGAAATCGTATGCGCTTATTAAATGTAGGTCTATTATGAGATGAGATGATATTATTTCTGACAGCGCAATTGCTTATGTAAAATACGTAAATCTCTCGTGATTTTCAAATGTAATTTGTTGTTATAATCCGTATTTATGTTATTCTGCTATGCGATAAGAGATGGAGCCACATGCATTATGAATCACGGCGAAGTTTCCGGATTTCGTCTATTAGAAAACATAACAAACTTCATACTAAGAAAGACACTTCATACTAAGAAAGAATCCGTGTGAGAAATCTTTCGTGGATAAAGGAGAAGAGTGTCAATATGAATAATATAACAACTGTTTGGTTTGTGATTCCTATTTTGAAAAATAAATATATTCTAAATATGGAACAAGCAGACAAAAATATTTCCAAAATTAAACTTCGTAAATCTTTAAATATCACCGTAAATGCGACTTTAAAAATCTGTAAAGAAATGAAAAAATGTCGAAACTAAATAGAATTATGTAGTTCTGCGAGAATTATGTAACAAATATTGGCAAAAATATATCTTCAAATCAACCCTTTCATCATCGATATTAGAAGCCACGAAGCAGAAGATATGCAGTCAGGGCGTAAAACAGATAGTAAAATTTATGGCCTCGTAAAATTTACGAGCATTTTGAGCTACCTAGACAGTTTTATATACGTATTACCATATTGATAAACTCAACACTATAAACTTGCCTGGTTCATGAACGTATACGACTGTATGATTGTAGACAAAGTTTTTGTTAATATTACGTGGGTGGCAATAAAGAGATTCTATCTTTCAAATGTCTCTATAATATATTCAGTATAATAGAACTTCTCCTCGCCATTAAGGGTATTTTTGAACAGATCACAGTGAAATTGAAAACAAGAACAATACATTAAAAATTTCATGTATAGGTATTCTACAACTGAGAAGACTTAAAATGATTTTCATATATTCTCTGTATATTTCTTACTATTAAAAATGATTTAAATTTCTTTTCCGTTTTGCTATTATACTTTAATCAAATAACCAAAAAATATAATAAGAGAAACTGTTTTTGTGATATATGTTTTTTATGTTACAAGTCGCGAAAGGGCATGCATGGGACCTTATATTGAATACTATAGACATCTGAAGAAGTATTGAAACACTATAGGAAATAATTCGCCCACATGTTGCTATCTTGACAACGAATTGTAAAGCGCTTTGTGTAGCAATAAATGTATTGTCGATGCTGTCGCTCGCAAACTTATGTGATTGGTTACAGTCCAACATCCCTTAATTTAGCCTAAAAAGCCATAATATGCCCGAACATAAAAGAGCAAATTATGTAAGTGAAAATTACGTAACAGTCTCGAGACATTTTTCGTTCGCAAAACTTAATTTTGAAGTCGTTAAAAAATAATGGTCTTGTTAGTAACTTCGTCTTTTGGGGATAAAAAGATTTCCATCTGATTACCTAACGGCCCATATAGGTAATATGGATATAAGAGATGTTATGTTCGATGAAAAGATTACATTCTTGTATTTATTGGTATACTTTCGGTAGTGGGTGCACATGTTGTATATATTTTTCGTAATGAAGAACTGTCGCAATAGTTTAATATACATATCTCTATGATTTTTTATGGAACTTATTTATTGACTTGATTTTCTTTAACAAAAACCGCCGAAGAATACTTGTATACGTTTTGTGATCGTTTATTGATTAAAATACTTTAACCTTTGCATTTCGCGAAATAACAGTGTGTGATATGTCTGTCATAGTCTGTTCGACCCAAGATTATTCAGAAAAACACCTTTAAAACTAACCAAATATACTAAACTATAATAATTAGTATGCTTAATAACTCAAATAGGTTTAATGAAAACAATGTATTTTTCTAGGTTTTAAAATCAAGTTACTGTATTATCTTTTGTAATTATGCCCTGGGTTGAATTTATTAAACAAATAAGACAACAGGCGAATTGATCCAAATTGGGTTGCGGTTAATCCGAAATATTTGGATATCTGTTTGTTCTTATTCTCCAGACATCTTGTTTGAATTAATATAGCGATTTAACTGTAATATCAACCCTTTCAATATGGTACCAACTCTTCCAGTATGGTTCGTATTGGAATTAATGACATGAAAACATGAATTCAATATTTGCGTATTTAAAATTCCACCCTTGGAATATGGATAACTTAAATTTTTTTTTGGTTGTAAAAATAATATTTTCACAATAACAATTTGTTCTTTAAAGTACAGAATATAATAGTCTCGTCGTATTATTTTCAAGTACAATTTATCCGACCTCGAATATAATATTGTCTATCAGTTAAAGTCGTCAAAGCTGTCGTCGTCGTCGCACCTGCTGAAAATTAAAAATATCGCCTATAGTATACCCATAGTCCGGCACTTACACCCTTCAGAACAATACAAAAATTGTCATAACAATGATTGCTTCGCTGTAGAAATAAATGCTGCAGTGTCACTTCGACGAACGAATCGTACGAACGATTATTTCATATACTTCGTTCACATGGAATTTATTCAAACAGCTTGAATAATAATTGTAATAATAAACATATTACATGTAGACATGTACTTTTAAAATTGAAACTTATTGGCTATTTGTAATTGAATTTTTCTTTCACGACTCAGGCGAATATCTGTTCCATTTATATTGAAATATTTTGTTAGTGTCGAGATGAATTTCCCTTACTTTTAAAATACTCTTACTTACAAGAACCACAGACTATTAAATCAATAGATAAACAAAGTATTTGAACCCTAGGCACCCAATAATCAATGACATGCGTTTTGGGAATAAAAAAAGTTATATCAATCTCTGGCTTTCTTTGACTAAGGATACCAAGGGAACATTATTTTATAAGCTTTCTTTTCCTTGCGTGGCGCATTGCTGATGAGTAGGTACCGATTTTATTATTTCTGCCTATTGTCATACATGATATAAGTATACAGTGCAAATATTGAATCGATTTAATGTTAAACTCAAAATGATTTGAGCCGAGAATCTGAGTTGATTAATTGTAACGTAACATCAGACTGTAATTCCCGAAGAATGAGGCAGAAGGGTGTAGTGCGCTCCGAAGTTTACCGATACGGCCATTACGTTTATTTATAATGTTTTTACTTCTGTACATGTAAATTTAAATTAAAGGTAAATTGTAAATAATCTTACCACTATATTTGTTGAAACTGATCTTTTCACCAATTTAATAATCGTTTTTATATAAGATTTCTATTAGCGTATTAGGTCTATGGCAACCCATTACGCTAAATCTTGACGAATATTTTATGAACTTATAATTTGTTCTTGTTTTTTACTGTTATAAGTAACTCTATTTAGATATATAATAAAATATAGTGGGAGTATAGTAAAGTATTAAGGAACTGCACTTGAGCATTAGGTGTAGGCATTATGTGTGGGACGACTCTCTATGAGACTGTAAACTGATTCAAAAAATTTGTGAAAATTTCACGTTGACGATTATGCAAATCACATAAGTGAATATCAATTAAAAATGTCTAATTGAGCGAAATGTGATTAATGGACATAGAGATAATTAAGAAAATATGATTATGAGTAAGTACGTAGTGTAAATCTAATTATATTACAAATTGTTTTCACTTAATGTCAATCGACATAATACATAATTAGTTATTTCCATGTCCCGCCAATTTTCAAAACACGTATCGAATTTCCAATTTATTTCCTTTTCCTGTTATTGAGTTTATATCCGGAGTTGTGAACTCAGGGTAATTTCCGAACCGCGACTGAATATCAATGGAATGCGAACAATAAGATTGAAGCCCGAGTTCAGCTTCTACATGTAAATTGTCACTAGTATTATACATATATACAATTCGTTAAATGTAACCTAACTATCACCAATTAGATAGATATCTTCATTAAATCTCAGTCCCAAATTACAAAGTATGCCGGAGAAGTAACCAGGTTCTCACTACAAACAATTGTGTTCTTAGTGGCTATCGATCATCAAGTTATATGATTCAAATCGCTAAAGTAATTACGGGAATATTTTATTAAATATTCTGATTGCAATTATCCTTCTTTGATTATTTCTTTTTCAACACTACGAACATTCAATAACAAACAATATTAGTTCCACAAAACACTAATCGGTACATAAATACTGTTCCCAATTTCTAAGCTCAATTATTATACCATAACAAGAAAATGGAAGTAACTGAAATTTGATATCCTTGGATTTTTCCAGTTACGTTATTATAACAGCGTTACTGCTGTGGGGCTTGTATCTCATTACATTTCTGTACTTATGATTCTCATTATATTTCTCTGTCAAGGCGACAGAAAATAACATTTGACATATTTGGCACCTCAAATACGAGAATTGTATAATAGCAAAAATAAAAACGTAACAGCACGCCTGCAATCCCCGAAGAGGTAGACAGAGGAATGTAGTACTTACAGTCCCACGTTTCACAAGTTACGTTTACGTCCCAATATGGAATAGGTGGTGAGCTTATTGCCATACATCGGGCAAATTTCCAGACTCCGAGCCACTACTAGAAAATCCCCGTCCCCGTCCCCGTCCCTGTCTGATAAAACCTAATTTTTTCGTTAAATTTTCGATCAGTTATCGCCCAGGTATAGAACTATTAAATTACTAATATGGCAATTAAAAAATAGGGGTTAATCATAGAAGGGCAAAAATTTAGAGTTGTATGTATTTTTGAATGTTGTATCATAAAAAAATACAAACAAAAGAATTTGTCCAAAAAATTAAAGAATAATGTTAGGGGTAGACAACCCTTATAATTTAGGGGTATGGAAAATAGATTTTGACCGATTTTCAGACCTACCCAATATGCACACAAAATTTCATGAGAATCGGTCGAGCCGTTTCGAAGGAGTTCAATCACGCACACCGTGACACGAGAATTTTATATATAAGAGATAAACCATACGCTTCTGCATTTTACGTACATATTTTCTTTAAATGGGACTCTAACGTACAACCCTCTGTGAAGTGGTTAGGTTTACTAACTACTAACGCCAAGAAAATATATACCTGATCGTTTCGTTCCCCTTTGTAAACTGTTTCTATTTAGATATTACTCTTTTATATCTCAAGAATACAGATAATGTTTTGACCTGATCTAATCGGTTAATGGGTTGCAGGTCTATTGGTTAGTGACTTTCGGCTGGTGAGTCGTGAGTCATGATTTCAATTCCTGTCCAGAACAAGTATAAATGTGAGAGGCACATTTTCTTTGTACCTGGGCGTTAAATTACGTATACAACATCAAATTTAGTGCGTTATATGTCTGTTAACAGCTATTAGTTCATTACAAGCTAGCCTTCTTATTTGGGACCAAAGAATCGCTTGTGTGTGCATGTACTATTGTAATGTTTATAATTGTAATGTTTTACTTTATAACATAAACGACGGTTGGTAAATATATTGCACAGTATGTAGATTATAATAGAATAATAATTATTTTCCATGCATACGCGCATGTATACATGAACTTACACAAATTATGCTCATTTTCATTATTTTTAAATTTTAATCAATAAATAATTATATTTCGTAATTGATTGTTTTTGTAAACGAGCGGTAGAAATACTTAAAATCCAACGTAGCAATCTGGAAATGTGCCCTATGTATGGCAATAGACTTACTACTTTTTCAATATTGGGACGTAAATGTACCTGGTGAAGCGTGGGAGTATATTACATTCATCTGTCCACCTCCTCGGGGATTACAGGCGTGATGTTACGTTTTTACTTTCGAATTATTTATTTATTAAAAATATGTTCTGTATCTCGCCAGTGGCCCTGTCGACTGATCCGTTGTTAATTGAACGTCTATTACTTATCTTAAACAGTAGTGAAGTTGTGACGTGAGATCTGTTGATGCTCTCAATAAAGTTAGAACACCCTATCCGAACTCTGGAACCGTTCAAACTGTTACATAACAGCTGCGTGCGGGGGATGGGTTAACGTTGAACGAAACTAATTAGTTCACAAATGAAATTTAACAGTTTAAATAATGTAACGGCATCATTCAAGTTTTTATGGATAGCTGGCAGAGATCCTATTCCTCCAGCTCGATAGAATCAAAGACAGTAGTTTATAGATTCAACAGTAAAAATTAACAGTTATTTCAATTTTTTTTGTAAGTATAGAAAATAATTGTTTTCTCTTGTCACTTGCAGATGTTTCGGAGAAGCTCCCGAAGAAATCGAACAGCAAAGTTGAAGAAGAAGTGGCAGAGGATAAGAAAGGACCAAAAGTGGGTCTAAGTGAGTGAAGTTTCATTGTTAATTTTTCGAAATGTTTATTATATCGCCAACAATTCAACAATATTATATAACTCAAAAATTCAATTACCTGTCAGAAATGTATAATATTATGTATTTGCACTTACTAGGCGGGTTCAACAATTGTTCACCTATTTATTGTGACTTATATACTGAATAAAGCATTCGAATTGAATTAAATTGAAATGAATTGAATGTAATTTGAATTCAATTAACAATAATTTCAACAGATATATCCAGAAAATTTTTGCCAGTGCTGTGTTGATTCGACGCAGGTCTAGCTTAGTCCTAAAGGTCAGTTTGACTTTGCGAGTAAGCCTTGACGTTTCCGAGTCCTTTGAGGCGGAGAAAAGTCCTTATTGAGATCGAGGGGTATTAGGATTACAAAAATAAAAAACTCCAGAAGTTCACTACCGAGAAAGGTCAGGACGCAATACCTACCATTTACCTTTAACCTGCCCTCCAATTCGTATAGACCGAACGGAGGATCCGGGTATGTTGGATACTCTGAGGGTGTAACGGTCGCCTCTTCAAAATGCCTACCACGTAAATGTTAATAAATTTGTGTTAAACAAATTTAAACACGGACGCGACAAGGTTGTGTAAACGGAACTTACGTCACAACTTATTTCACAAGGGAATAATAGTAGAAATTATTAAATTCCGTGTGTGAGTAAATTATATCACTTTGATTGTTATAATACTATGAAGGCTTATGAAGCAACCCTTTTATATCAATTGTTGAAGGATTAGTTCTTTTCCGCAAGCGAAGGAAATCTAAAGCTTACTCAAGTACACTTTTAGTAGGGGTGATAGAGGGGATAATCTTCGGATCATATATGATTATAAGTGAATTAGGTTTAATATAAAAAGTAATATTATAGGACCACGTAGGTAGGTAACATTAAAAATTAACGTAATATTTTTTTTTTTAATAATCACACAAGCAAATCATTTTTCATTGATTTTGGATTCGTAAATATTATAAAGTTCGCTTTTATTTTTCACTCTCGTTATTAGAAAAAAGGAACTTTAGTTGGGATGTAAATATAATGGATGCAAATACGAAATAATAATAGCATATGAATAAATTTCTTAACTTTTGAAAGAACCGTGATGGAGTTTGTAACAAAAATTGTATTTAAAAATCTCCTTTAAGTTCTAAGATGGATTATATCAGGATTATGGCCAAATGGCGGCGACTAAAAGTTGGCTAAAGAAAACTTTCACAAGAAATCCAATTTGTCGCACAAATATTTTAAAATTACCTCATTTGAAAAGTTGAAGTTTAAGTGCATAATATGGTGACTGCTTCGTTGGTCGTGTTGGTTGCAAATGCGACTGCCGATCGGGAGGTCCTGGGTCCAATTCCCGGATCGGGCACTACTAAAATTTTCTAATTTAGATTTTCTAGTAGTGGCTCGGAGTCTGAATATGTGCCCGATGAATGGCACTATTGCCATGCATCGCGCACATTCCCCACCCCCCATTGGCTCACCCCCCATTCAATAGTGGGACGTAAACGTAACTGTTAAGACGTGGGAATGTTCTACATTCCTGTGCCTACCTCCTTGCAGGATTACAGGGGTGATGTTGCGTTTAAAATGATAATAATTAGATATTTTAACTTGCTGATTAACAATTACATATTGAACTCAGTAACAATAACGCACTGAACAGAATACGCAACGTTATATACATATGTATATATAAATTGATATCTAAAACAAACAATTAACAAACAAACATCTATACATTTTATGATTAAAAGAATGATATTACAAATAATGATATAACATATATTATAGGTACTGCAATGACCCACACTAATTTGTTTCATTCATGGTGTACAATAAAGTGTATTATTTAATATTATTAAGTACGTATGCAGATAGTTACATTTATTAAATGCGTGCGTATAAAAGATTAAATACAATGTTTATCCTCGATGGAGGCATTCTCAATCGTATAATAAAAGTTTGATAGCGTCCCTCATTACCCGTTTTTTGTTTGATATGAATTCTTCATTAGCTAGCCGGTGATTTTACGAGCATTTTCCTCCCCGCTCCGATTGTCTATGCTATTATTTCGCATAAAAGAAATTTGTAGATGCAAAATGGTTATTTGAACATATTAATAGCAGCATGCCTAGTAGTGTTAATAGTAGATTAATCGCATTTATAGATGTTAGATTGATTATGTTATAAAGATAATCGTAATATATCTACGTAAATGCATGTAACTAATGAAAACGATAGAGCTCTTTAGGAATGAGCTTACTTATAACGTTACATTTCATTACCTTGTATTACGATATCTTAATGTTGGTATTGACAACTTGTCATCAGATGGTGAGTAACATTGCTTCCTGCTAAAGTTTAACAAATCTGTTCAAAATGATATCTTGTAAAATGTTTATAGGTGACCTCTTGCATGTCATAAATCCAAATTAAGAAGACAAGTGCAATTCCGGTGACTGATTGGTTGCACGAGCAATCCTGGTGCGGAGCAATTGGAATAGACAGTGCTTTTAGTCTCTCTGCTATGTTAATTGGTCACAAAGAGCGCGGAACCCTGGATTGTAAAAGAGAGGATAATATGACGGATAATTAAAAATTCCCCTTCTGCTATGTGACTCTGAAAACTTCAATTAAGCAGCAAAGAAAGTCCCACGCGGGAATGAATTTTATTACGTAAGAAGTACAAAAAAAATTCAAATTTTCCATCTTTTACGACACTTAAAAGTAACTTAGTTGTGAATTTCCCCCTCCTTGTACAGTTTCATTAGGGCGTGACTGACTAATTAATTTTTTTAACTCCAAATTAAACCGACGCCGGACGGTGTTCATTGGTGCGAAAATTGAGAAATTTATGCGCCATATTATTAACTTCGGTGGGTATATTTTTAACTAACTTTTTTGTAATTTTAGGGCAAGAATTTTTGTTTAATGTTTTAATAAAAGGTTTTTTCGTTTTTTAGGGAACATTTTTAAATCGTAATATGAATAGAGTTAACTTTGCATTATAATATATTGCTAAGTCATCGTTATTCTGAACAATAGTGTATATATATTATATGTAGACTGTAGTTTCAATGTCGTGTTAATATAATTACAGTGTGAAAGTTGGTCGCTGTGCTCTCATGTTATTGGAGGACAACAGTCAGAATTATTTTGCCTCACGATTAATTTGTTTAGGGAGTTAGTTTCGTCCGAACGTAATTAAGGAAACTTTTCGGATTATCCTGGTTTTTCCATTGCATCAGCCACCGTATCTTGAGTTCGCTTTCCCCTTTCCGTATTCATATTTCGGACGCTTACGAGGGGGTATGAGGGTAAATTGCAGTTCTAGATATAATGGTCGCGTTAAACCATTTTTCGGCCACTTATTTAGTTTTAGTTTATCGTCGTATTTTCGGAAACTCTGCGCCCCTAGACAGTGAGATATTCGCCAATTTAGTTGCTGTAAATTTGTTTTGCAACTAACTAGTTTTCGTTAACAGTTGAGTAACTAGTTGTTAAATCACTTTACGTATGTATGCACGTATGCGTATGTTGCCGATAACTGTTGTTTTTTTGAGCTATTTTATCGTTCCACTGCTTGATATGGTTCTCCTCTCAGGGTGAGAAGGGTAAGGCCATAGTCGGCCACACCAGCTGAATCCGAATTGGCAAAATTCTTACGTCATAATGGACATTCTTTTATGCTCTTAGGGAACTTTTTTATGTGCATTATATGTGCAGGTTTCCTCGCAATATTTTACCTAGAAACGTAGGTATAATTTTGTAAAGAGATGCGTGCTACCACTTGCTCCTAGGATTCACGGAGTGAGAGGCCTCCACTAGGCTATCCCCTGGCTTCGGCAGCAGTTAAAGGGGTATATGTAGTGCGAACGCTGTTACAAGGAACGTTTTCTTAAAGAAGAATTTTATAACCATAGCTAAGTTCTCTGTACCGATGTCATTATGGTAACAAAAAACTTCCAAATACACAATTGGCTGTTTACTCTAACTCTACCTAAGGTACATTGCCTTCTTGATACCGGTAGCACATAATATTCTAAGTAAATTGATGGTTATTGCAATACACAACATTTACATCTGGTTACAACTATGGTTCATTTTTACCTCAAAGCGCACCAATATCAGTTAACTTTTCTTCTTTAGTGGTTACCTATATCTATGTTTGGTCTACAACAGACATAGTGAGATTAAAAACAGTGTCTGAATCGTTATTTTTGCCAAAACTACCGAATGAGCAGTCTTGGGCTTAATCGCCGGGTTGCGTTTTATTACTACTGGGTTTTCTTTAAATTCCTATTAGTGACTCGGAGTCTGGTCAAACGTGGCAATATATTACATCCTTCTGCTTACTTCTTCGGAGATTACAACCGTGACTTTTAGTTTTATCTCCTATATGATTTTATTTAAAATTACTCTTTTGTTTTTTCTTAATGCAAAACGAAAACTTAAAACACTTTCCTTTTTAATCATTCAAGATATTATGTGCCTACTGAGAAAATAACCAGAAGGCCCCTACACCGTCGAGGCATAGTACATAAAATATACTAGGCACTCCATATGTAAATACCTATAATATGGCCCAAGGAGAAAGATATGTAAAGAGAGCGCGTTACTTTTGAAAAAACAAAAGAAAATTCAGTGGAATGCTCGCCATAAATTGTACTACTCGCGGGAGTTGTAGCGTTTGCATACGGCCCGGCCAGGGTGGCCATGGCGCGGGCGAAACAGATCAGTCGAATGATAAGAACAAAAATGTTATTAAGACGTTCCAAAAATTATTTGCAAAAAAATTAGTTAGTAGTTGTGTACATTGCCTGTAGTTATGTTAAGTAAAATAATTTTACTAGGCTAGATTTGGATTTCATACTCAGCGGAACTGAACATCAGAACCTGGCAAACACTTCTCACATATTACCCACGTGCTTTTTTTAAATGACATAGCGGTAAAACAAATCATCGCAGGGAAATATGTACGCCTTGTGATCCCTAATGTCCTCTTAGGCCTGTGTAATCAACGAACTAGTAACTAACCAGCGTCGAAGATTGGCTTTGGTTATTTTCATTTGGAGACGAAACCCCAAGACCAACAATAAAACTATAAAAAAGGGTTGATAATGATTTTAATATGTGTGATAACAGATCTAATACAACCTGTAACACAAACATTCTTTGTCCCTTGCCACCGCAACAAATGTAGGCGTACCGTAAGCGCTTCATTATTTGAATGAATACATTACTGTACAACCACGACGACTCTATCAAGAGTGAAGGACTGACGAGGAGATTATCACGTGAGGTTCAGTACCGTGTAGACAGAGAGCACCACATGTCAAATATATCGATTCTTGTTGAATTGTATGTACCTATACCTACAATCATTATCTTTTCAATTTCAATTTATTTATTTGGGAATATAGATCAAGTAGGTCTTAAATACTAATTGCAGTACGCTATATTCTACCCTCTAGGGTACACAAATATTTCAGTTCAGAATTTAACTAACAACTAACTTTTCTTCTTCTACATCTAACTCGCCTTTGAGTCACTGCCAGAGCAAATAATGACAAATTTCAATATTACTTGTGATTGTGTCCTGTTATCCTGTAGTCCTTACGAATCCGCACCCTAGCAGGGCTCGCACACACGCACATCGATCGTTTAGGGCCGCGCTACACACTCGACAATCCATTGGAAGTACATTGTTATAGCCCTCGCTGTTACGCCCTAGACATGATTTCCCGCGTGGTCCGCCGGCGGATGGATCCAACACTTAAAGGTTTATCATTTGTACTCATCTATGCGCCACAAAGTGGCTACATGAAACTCGCTACATCCACCTTTCATAAAGCCAGCCGTCTAACTTGTATACATCCCTATGCTTACTACACACCTGTTTAGCAATATGTGAACTCGGTAATGGAATATTAATAGAAAAGTAAACGGCTTTCCCGTTGCAGGATGTAAGTGTTCTACATTTTGAAACGTAGGATGTTTTCAAAAAATTTTAAAATTCAAAGAATTTCTAAAATAGATTTAGGTATTTTTACATTAAGTAATGTAACATTAAGAATTTTTAATATAGGAGGAGGATATCCTTGTATAGGAGGAGGTATAGGAGGTATGTATAGGAGGAGGAGAGATATATGTATAGGAGGAGGATATCCTTGTATAGGAGTTAGCTCCAAAAAATATAGATATACCAGTTCTTCCCAATTCAGTGATCCGGAAACCAAAGTTAATACTCCTGCCTAATATGTTCACGTTTATGGTTATTGAATGTATTTATGTTTAAACGTTACATCAAGCCTGTAATCCCCGTAGAGGTAGGCAGAGGATTGCAGGGAATTCTCAAGTGTCAACAGTTACGTTTACGTCCCACAATGGAATAGGTGGTAAGCCTATTGCCATACACCGGGTACACAACCAGACTCCGAGCTACCACAAAAAAATCTAAATTAGAAAAATTTAGTAGTGCCCGATCCGGGAATTGAATACAGGACCTCCCAATCGACAGTCGCACTTGCAAGTGCAAGTGCTTGGTTGCAACCAACACGACCAACGAGGCAGTCAATATGTAATTCGTGTATAAATATATCGTAACATCACGCCTGTACTCCCCGAATAGGCAGGCAGAGGAATGTAACACACGGCCAAGTTCTATCAGTTTCCATACATCAGCACATTTCCTAAGAGCTAAGAGCGCCTGCTAGAAAATCTAAACTAGAAAGATTTGGAAGTGCTCGACCTAGGAATCGAACCTAAGTCTACCCGACGGCAATCGCACTTACCACTAACACGACTAACGAGGCAGTCAAAAAGTAAGCCGATTTTTGTAATTCCACAATACAAGTTTAAAATTCAATTCAATTTAAATGGCATTTATTCAAAATTGGTTCTTTAGAACACTTTTTTACGTCAAAATGAAACTATTACCGCCTCGGAAAATACCTCGTTATGGAGAAGAAGCGGCGAAAGAAAGTCTGTAGGTGCTTATTCATCTTTTAAAAATAAGCAACTAAAATACTACAATATAACCGATTATTGTAGAGCTGGAGTTACATGACACCTAGCATGTTCATTATTTAAATAATCATTTACTATGTAATCGGCTTTATTACAAATATTTGTTTAACTGATTAAATTTTTTTATGTGAAAGATTAATAACATCTTATATCGTTTAATAACGTACGTACGTAACGTATAATAACATCTTACTTAAGCGAGAGCGTGGTATAGCCAATTAAAAATAGTTATTTCTTGCATTCAAAATGTTTTCATAAGGCATAAGACTAGGCAAAATCAAAATTATAATGGTTTTAAATTGTTTCCGTAGCGACATAATAATATGAAATGGTTTAAAACAATAAAAGACTTTTTAAATTTTTGTGATTTGTATTAGAAATAAATACACTACATTATTATGAGCCACAGTATCATACTCATAATTTATTCAAGGGAAAAATACAAAAAATTATATCCAAGGCTGATACATCTTAACTACATATATATACTCCTCGTGTCTTTGGCGAAATTTTAGTAACAGTAATAATTTTGAAAATAAAATAATCCAAATGACATTTTAAAAATTACATTTGATAAACATTGGCCTGTATTGTCATTTCTATAAATATTTACAAACATACCAAAACAATTATGGCACTAGATGATTCTATAGATAATTCCAATATGATAATTGACAAAATATTTTTGGAGACGCCCTCATCGAATCATTATACGAAATCCCTTATGAAATTAAATATTTTTAATATAATAAGTATACAAATACAGTTAATAAATGCAAGTTGTAAACACGAAAGTAGATTGTTGACAAAACATCCATCGTCGTGTTGTTTTCATTATAAAAAATAATGTTTAAATAATAAACGTGTTTATTCATCGATTCAAGTTAGCCTCTTAATTTTTATATAAGTACTTACCAATTAAAAAGAACACTACTTAATCAATAAGGAACAAGAGAATGTAGAGAAAATTAATTTATGCTCTATCAACTTTCATGCCTATAATTTTTTATTAAATGTGGCAATATCATTTAGGGCAAAATAGATTCATCTAAGGCATACTTATAAGTAGTTCAATACAGTTAGTACCGATCGAAGCGTCGCGCTTTACGGGAATACATGGGGTTTATGGGGCTGTATATTTTAAATATCTATGGGTCGGCCTTATGTTCGAAGACATTTCTCATAATAGCTTCTAATAATATTTAACGAATGTCAAGTGAGTAATCGAAACATATTTATTTATGTAGACATAGGTTTTGTTTCCAATTACTTATGATGGACAGTAGAAAGCTATTAACGTAAGGTCAAGAAAATATATTTTTCGTTTAATGTTCTGAAATTGGATGTGATTAATAACACTATATTTTGATAAAGAAAAACGAAAACAATAATTCAGCAACCGTAAAAAAATTCCAACCTTTAATAAATAAATTTGAACTGTTACATGGTAATAGTAACACCAACGTCTGTCAACAGTTATTTCGACTCGCAAACAAAAAGAGAATCTAGATAAAATGCTTCCTAGACAAAATGACAACTTAGACAAACTAGAGTATTGAAGTAGCGGACATGAAATCTGGAACATACTATCAAGCTTAAAATCCGAATAATATTATCAAGTTCAAAATCTGATTAATATTATCAAGCTTAAAATCTGATTTATATTACAAAGTTCAAATATTATTTTTCGTTATTGTTGACTGTGATGCTTCGATCAATCACTTATTTATAAGGGTAACTTATCTAAAACTGGCCGGTCTACTGGGTCCCTCGGTGGGCTCTAGGACGATCCTCTTGAAACATCCATGTGGCAGTTGATCCAAAATATCTTTGATATTGTCCACTTCGTCACGAAGCTGGTCGTGCTCATCTTGGTATTGTTTCATCCATCTGTATACCAATGAATGAATGTGAATTGCTGAATAGATTCCGATTTATATTATATTGACAAAAGGAATATTCCCCTTAAACAATAGTTGAACATGTAAATAAAAATATTTACACATTTAACTATTATCTGGACCGCATTTTTAATTTAAACTACATGATTAAGCTATAAACATATTATATCAATTTAAAATATACCTTTGATGCGTGTTTTTCGCTTCTGTAAGCGATTTAATTTTGCCGTCTAGATCCACCTCCCGCAGAGCACTCTCCGCTTTGTCCAAACTTTTTTCTGGGAAACAAACATAGATAAAAATTCCAAAATTAACATTATAAAAATATGATACTTAATAAACATTGTTATGAAATAGAGTCAAAACATGGCTTTGAAGGGTTTCTCCAAGTGAAACCAGTGTACAACGTTCGATAGAGTAGTAATCATTACAGGTATTACTTATCACAAAAACAAACAAGAAAAAGCTGGACGTGTGCGTCATTGTATAACGGTTCTTACCCACTCATTGTCAGATCGATATTTAATGTCTTAAAAAAATAGTACGCTCAGTGGAGAATATCCTGGTAAAAATTTATCAATAGCAAGCGTATATTGCACAAAGTTATTCATGTAATAATATGTAAAGTTGCATGTTACAAGTAACACTTAAGTATAACTATGAAATAATTATTGATGATGAATTTTGAGTGATGTCGAGTAGTTCAAGTTTAAACAAAGTGTAAAAAATCTTTTAATAACGCGATGCAAGAGACTTCTTACGTAATCTATCTAGGGCTTCATCATCGAGGGTTGGAAGGTTTTGTAGTTCGTCCATGATAACTTTTAAATCCTCTAAGCCCTTTGAAACCTGCTTTTCAGCTTCCCGAGCGTCAGTGTTCGCTTGACCGACCTGCAATCATATTACAAATCCTATTATTCACTTTAATATTAATTCTATATGTACCTTTAGTTTTTTCGCATATAAATTTTACTGAATTAACATTCAGTATTTATGTAAAGTAATAGTTTATAAAAAACGCAGATGTAGTTAAATATTCAAACTCATTAAGCAACATTTGCTGAGTTTTATTGTTATCAATTAATTAAAGAGCCTTCTATTCTTCACATCTGTAAGAATATAAAAAAAAAACTAAAAGTTAATAGGAACGTAAATCAAATGATAAATAATCATATATAGCTATCTGAAATGTAGAAATATATGGAATAAAATATAATGAAAAGAAATATGTAGAACAAAAGTCATACGTAGCTTACGTGTAGACGATACGTGCAAAATTTTAAAATACATTTAAATTAATTTTATTGTCTTTTCAAATAGGATCTCACCTTCATTTTGGCGTCTCTGGTAAGTTGCAAGTTGACGTTAGCTTGTTTTTCCAAATCTTCAATCTGCTTGGCAGTTCCTTTGACTCGCGCTGAAATTAGTGATGTTACGATATTCTCATATAATACTGGGTTAAAATGTCGTGATGAGTAATATACACGATTTTTCAAAATTTGATTTTGAAGTGGAAATTTCATCTGGATTTGTACCTGGTGCAAGGTAATAAGCTCACCACTACATGGTGGGACGGACATAAAAGTAACTAATGAAACGTGGTAGTGTACCACGGTCCCCTGCCTATCTCTTCGGTGATTACAGGCGTGAAACACGTTTTTACTGTAAGTAATATAAATAAAGAAGTACACAAAACTATGGAGGTAGCGTGTTCATCATAAGAAAAACTGAAAAATTGTTTTTGATATTTTATATAATTACTAATTTTGGATAATAGTAGAGAAATGTTTGATACTCACTGGACAATTTGTCCGCTTCGTCTCGCAGTTTGCCCGCTTCCACTCTTGAAGCAGACGCAGTTTTCCTGATCTTATGAGCAGCCTGAAATACAATAATAAAATGATAATAAAGTATTCAGTGTTCTATATTACAACATTGTGTTACAAACAGTACGTACTATTTAAACGGTTATTGTACATGAACTAGCAACAAATCGGGCATGGCACCAACACAATAACAGGTTACCTCTGAAGCTTTGTCCGCGTAATCCTTCTGTGCTTGTTGCGCCAAGTCCCTCGCGTCCTTTGCCTTGTCACTGGCAGTGTTCAGTTCCTCAATAATACTGGTGATACTCTCCTCGGCTGTCGCCACTTTTGACTGTATTTCTGGTACATCCAATGCTGCCTGCTCGGCTAATTCCTTCGATTGAATTACTTGGTCGCTGAATTCTGGAATTGTAAAACAACTATTGGAAAATCTAATACACTGTATCATTAACAATCCAATATCGTACTAGATTTATAGTAAATATGACCAAAATCAAATAATGTCCTGTGAAGCATGAGGTAAAATTTACTATTTTACGTAGATATAATTCATTTTTCGTCAGTTACATCTACATAAAAAACATTTCACCTTTAAGTGTCTTATATATTTCCTTAGCATCCTTGAGCGTGGCATTCGTTAATTCTACGTCATTTTTAGCTTGAGCTTGTAGTTCGTCCAGTTTTCCAAGCAGGTCGTTCAGTTCATCTTGTCTGTCGTGACCTTGTTCTAATAGAAACTTGCCGCGGCGGACGGCGTCATCGAGCTCACGGAGCGTTCCGTTAGTGCTAATAATGAATTCCTCAAGCGCCTCTGATTGTCTGTCAATCTAAAGGAAAACATTAAAAACAATGTAACATAATCAGACCGCAAACATTTAGGTACTCCATAAATATTTGCTGCCTTTGAAAATGTATTATATAAATTACAGATTTCAATTCGCTTACCGTTTTATTAATCTCGGACGAATCGTGCTTTAATTTACCTAACTTGATATCTGGAAGCAAAGTGGTATTCACTTCGGCATAGAGACCTAACGCTTCGTCGTAAACAGTTTTAGCTCTTTTCAGTGCTTGATCGGCGAGCTCAGTCATACTATTTAATTTCCCCGACGCAGCGTTCAGCTCGTTGGTCAATATTTGAACTTCGTTACTAAAATGATCAAAGCATAAAGTTTAATTCATATTTTATTCGTGAGGAAATAGCAATGGCATTGCCTTGTAACTTAGTTTAATGCGAATAGAATTTTTGAGTTCTTTTCATGCTTACCTTATATTGGCTTGTTTATTAATACCGTCTTTGGCTATTTTATTCGCTGCCAAAGAAGTATTGAAACCCTTCTCGGCTATATCCCGAATGTTTTTCGCTTCAGTTTCGAGTTTTTCCGCAAGTAAGCGGGACTCTTTAGCCAAAGCCGACATATCAACTGACTGCTTGCCAAATTGATCAGATCTGTTACGAGCTTTTGCTAACGCTGCCGCCCCTTCGCCATCAAGATACTCCAAAGCACTCTGTAATTAATAAAATTGATTATAGATTTGTAGCTTCTTGCATGATAACATTCTATTTCTTTCTTCGTCTCTATCATTCTAATAACTGCATTATTTAGAAAATGTTATAAAACTCACATTAATTTCTTTCTGGGCAGCTTCAATGGTATCTTCTGCCTTGTTTACGTCGCCCTTACTCCTTTCTACAGATTCGTTACCTTCA
This sequence comes from Jemadia suekentonmiller, assembly GCA_018245575.1. NCBI lineage: Eukaryota > Metazoa > Arthropoda > Insecta > Lepidoptera > Hesperiidae > Jemadia > Jemadia suekentonmiller. The sequence goes on along the minus strand of DWDU01000262.1, from coordinate 701 downwards.
TAGCTTTCATCCTCAATCTTGAACAACATATTCCTGTAAAAAATTGTGCAATTCTGAAAGTCGATATTAAATACACTAAATCTAAGTTACAAATTTACTTAGTAAAATGATCCCACCTGACATCACCAAGTCTGTCGCCGAGCTCGACTATATTGTTTGTTAAGTTGGATCCAGGGCCACTACCAAGTTCCGCTTGAGCATCCTGTGCCAGCTTGTCTATCTCTCCCCTCACACGCTGCAACTCTTTATCGAAGTCGGCGTTCTCTACCACTGTTGGAGCTTTGGAAATTTTTGCTAAAATCTGCAATTAACACATGAGGAAACATTTGGTATATACATAACATATGTATATTCAAAAGTATTGAAGTAATAATAATCATTAATTTAGTCTTTTTCAATCTCCGAAGACTGGAATTGTAATTCCTATTATGTCCCTTAAGAAATTCTTTTAAATATCATTTTGAAATATATCGGTATTATATGAAGATATGTATGTATGTATCACACAACATATCGAGTGAGAATTATAGGATTAAATTACTAATATTAGCTTGTTTTTGGTACTTGAGAGTCGAGTAACGATGAATTTTGTTTTTATATATGTCTATGTTTTAATTTTTGATGTGAATGGTACTTTTTTACTAAAACAATTGCAAATATTAACCCAGCCAAGTATACAGATAACAGAAGATGTCCTTTCA
>DWDU01000261.1:0-20844 GCA_018245575.1 Jemadia suekentonmiller | reverse complement strand
CAAAGCTGATTGTTTGGACGTTTTGCGTAATTTGCACAAGTATAAAGTGACATGTGCAAATTACGCAAAACGTCCAAACAACTGAATTCTTGTAACATTAACATAACTATTAGTTAACGCAAAAGATAAAGCGTAAATAGTAATTTCAACATTTCGGAAAAAATATGGTCTGCACATGTCACTTTATACTTGTGCAAATTACGCAAAACGTCCAAACAATCAGCTTTGTCTGTAACAACAATAACCGGCTATTGTATGAATAATTAATAATTGTTCAATCCCCAAAATGTTCGACCGCATGATCTCAAGCTAGCCGTTATGCTCATAAACGCAGCGGGTGGAATACGGACATACAAGTTTAACAGAGACACATGATATAAACTTTAATGCGTAAAAATTAAAGTTCAGATTTTATTGTGACGAACGCAATAACTAAGTTTGTTAGCAGCGAAGACTTCACGCATTATAATTCCGCATTTTTCCCCATAGACAAAACAATGCTCTTGATGAATTACATTATAGGTAATTAAGGCTGCGTTGTTGTACATTTGCGTTTTGTTAAGATGCAATTTAGAAAATAATTTACGACGCAGTAAACTTGAGAGCTTGTTTCTGGTTTTTGAAATTTCCTTACACAATACAATATTTTATTTCTGGTTCCGTGAACCAGCGATCTCGACGCTCATTAAGATGATCTCGAATTTTGATAGCCTTATGGAGATATTTAATAATTTGTGGTCTAAATATTCACGTTTTCTAGACGATGCCGCAGATATGGTGTACCCACATTTAAATAAAATATGTTCACGTAATATCGTTGACTGATGTTGGCATGATAGAATTTGGTGCTCAGTGCCTTGTTCTATAAGTATTTTCAAAGCTACAATGTTCCTAAAAATTAAGCCGGCTGACTCACGTGTGTTTGTTCGAGGTGGCCCGACTAGCAGTCTCCGCCGCGACCTCGCTGCAAGCAGGAGCTCATGAGGAAGGACCTCGTATAGGTCCGAAACTAGCCGGGCCACCGCGAAACACATGAGTGTAGCCAGCTTAATTCTTAGTCATGTGTAACACTCACGAAACATGTAACTACAATGTTCCCTTCGGTGTGGGCATTGCGTAATTAATTAAGCTAACGGAACCTCGTGAGCCGTACGTGTAGGTTGCGCCACATTTTTATGACGATTGTAAAGTCATTAAGACATCCGTCGTAAACATTTAACTCGGGCTGAAGGTCTAATTACATTTTTCTTGGCTTTATTAGCCTTTTTCACACAATATTACAATATGGAAGTTTACTAATTGTGTTATTCTTGAGCGTTTTATTCGTTTTTATATAATAATATGGAGCTCAGTGGCGTGGTTTTGTATAGGACTGTGTCCAGCAGTGGACGGGAATAGGCAGGTGATGATAATACATTTTTCTTGATGTTATAAGTAGCAGCTTGAAGTCTGGATATGTGCTTGATGTGTAGCAATAGGCTTATTTCTATTCCATAGTGGGACTATTCCATAGTGGGATGTAAACGTAACTGGTGAAACTTGGGAGTTTTCTACATTAATCTGCCTACCTCTTCGGGGATTACAGGCGCGATGTTACGTTACATCATCACGTTTTATAGTTATTATACCGTGGGAGACTTGTGTTTTATAATGAAATGTAGACTAAAATATATATATCCATAGTGTCCACGACCGGAGTAGCAGAAGTAACACTAATTTGCGTCCGTTTCCTCACAATATTTTACTTCACCGATGTGATATTCGATTGTCACAATATATATCACCTAGTACTGTCAGCTATATTGTTTTATATACAAATTAAAAACCCGCGCAATACATAAATGATATCCAATCCAATGGACTAAACAAACTTCGAAGACGGAATATACTTACCTAATTAAAATTACGAGTGGTACTCGCTTCAAGTAACTGTCTAATTTTGTAGTACCTACTCAGCGCGTACATCATTAAATTTGCTAACCAGAAAAAAATTCCTCACTATACTCCGAACATTTACTTTATTTTCTAAGCTTAAAATTGTCTCAGTACATAAGCGGTTAAGCTGGGGCGTCGACGGTTTTCTAATATAGTCGACCCCCGGAGCGCTAAGACGGCGTGATAGATGGTCACTTTATTGAAAACCAATAGGTAACGTGACTGTCCACCACCGCGAGTGGTGTGTGGTCACGCTAGTGTTAACGGTATTAGTGTAATACAGGATTATAGTGGTCCTTAATTTGATTGTGTGAGGAAGAATGGATAAGTTGAGTTGGGGAATAAAAATTCCCCAACCCAACTTAATGCTTTCATACAATTACTTGTTTAGTACGTATGTAAGTATGTATGTATATTTAAAGTACAAAAAATATCAATAGCGCAATCGCTTTGTAACACAATAAATTTATTTATAGATATGTTTAGTGATAACGATGGATATTTATAATAAAATCAGTGTTTCAAGTAAAAAAATATACAGTTAGGTTTGATATGGTTGGATATGCTACAATGAGATTTTCTTTAACAATTTATTGTTATTACTAAACTAACTGTATACGTTAAGGTGGAATACTCTTAGAACGGTATTATATTATGTGTAGTGAACATCTCAAAAATCATTATATGGCAGAAATAATTAATTACAGCGTATTACAACAGAATATAATACTAAATCCAGGCAGGACTCGCTTAGTTCGATCGTATATCTTCCACAACTTTTACTGCGCTTGACACGATTGTTCTAAGGAAAGTTTCTTTAAATAGTTTACTTAGAAATTTAAAAAGTAATTTGCAGTTAAAATTGTTATTTTATACGAAATCGTTTCAGCTCGCCTCCTTCGCGGCTCGCGGGCCAATTCGTTGCAATAAATAAATATGTATTTAATTATGTATGCCATTTCGATTTTGAGATATACAGAATTATAATATACACATAAACTATACTTGCGTATATTAATTTTAAAGACTAAACAAATATCATTTAAACATTGTTAGACTGAACAGATAATAGTTAGAAATAAGATTAGCGAAAAAAGGACTATTCAGAAAACTTAGTATTACTTGCACTAATATAATTAAATCGGAATCAAATCGAAACATAATCACCATATGAGATTAATTTGTTACCGACACATAGACATTAAATGTGTTCTGTGCAATCAATAAACAAATAACTTACCATAATAGATGTCAATAAAAACGAAACCTGATTTGTTATTAATTAGTTACGCGTCGCCCTTGGTTAGCTACCAGGCCTCCAAGGTTATATCGTTTGGACGGCGGTATTGAGACCAAATCAACGGGGAATTGTGTTTAGCAAGCGACGCGTCTCCTCCAACGACTTCGATTCTCACGGATATGTCAAATATTAATACATTTTATATCAATTAAGAATCATAACCGCGCGAAACTGGAATACTTCGCACCGAATATCTCATACCAGTCGGCATATAATGAGGACGCCGATCGTTTCCGCTTTCCGCGCGGAGCTCACTTTGATTTGAATCCGCAATCAATGTTGATTCATTTGTGGTCGGATTACCATTGCGCATTGTGGTCGCGTGTCATCTGTGGTCACTTAGCTGCGGTTTGTTAGCTTCATAACGCCTACGTATTATGGTATAGTCGAGATAGAATCTGTTTAGTTAGAATTCTACCGCGTTCCGTTTATTTAATTGTTCTTTTTTTCTGATCATTTTATCGTTCCCCTGCTGGAACATGGGTGTCCTCTCCGAATGAGAGTTAAGGCTGTAGTCTGCCACGCTGGCCAAGTGCAAGTTCGCAGACTTCACACACCTTAGAGAACCATTAATTAATACAAAATAGAGCATTAATATTCTAAAGAGGATGTCTTATTTGAAAATCATGGTTTTATATACATAGAAAGTAGAAAGGGTAGTTATAGGACAATTTATAGCTTACAACTTATGGAACTATTCTAGGCATTATTTACTAATCTACGCATGCTATTTGTTCGTCTGTTATGGCTACGGATAGGCAAGTTTAAGTTAGACTTAAAATGCAACTTGTGCCTAGAGAAGTATCTCATGTGTAGATGGAAACACAAGCACATAACATTTAAAATTTAAAAACAAATTGTGACGGTTATTGTCCTGAATCCGCCATCATTTGTTTAAGTCATGTACTGTCTGTTCTACTAGTAACATTAAACATACAAGATAACGGCACATTTGTCCTCACGTTTTGTAACCAACTTTGTTTCTTACATTTTTTCAAATATCCGGTAACGTATACAATGTTATAAGATACGTACGATCTACGATCATCAACCCACTGGTACACACTTCTCGTAAGTTCCATATGTAGACAACAAGCCGATAATCGGGTACGGTCGGCGGCCGAGTCGGGTGTTCTTAGAAAAACAAAAGAGATTACTCATACCGTAGCTCGAACTCTATCTGTGAATTCCTTGAAGCGCACCAACGCTCCCGGCTGCGTAGCGTCAGCAAAAATAGTCTCCGCCGCGGTTATGTTTTATGTATGTAAATGTATATGTTTAATATGGGGCATAATAATATGTCCGTTCAAGTAATAGTAAACAGGTTTTATCGCTAAATGCTCATTGACTATATCAGAGGTTTGTACTTTACTATAGTAAGTAGTATGACTAAATACTAAATACGCGTTATTAAAGCCGATATACTATACAATCAGATTATGCTTATGATTACCAGAATAACATGATAAAATGATACTAATCGATTTGATTATAATACGAACCATATAAATCCCATCAATACTTATCTTAAAAGTGTCATAAATTAATATTATACGACAAATAATAATTGTTTATTTAAGTTTATATTATTGTGAGAAAACTTTAAGAATAATAATAATAATCGCTTAACATTATCGTCCGTAAGCGTTTGTTAAAAGTCTGTCCGTACCGCCCCTAGTTCGTGAGACGAGAGCGTAAGACGGAGTACAGAGAAAGTTTGAGTGACATCCCCCCAGCCGCCTCCCCTTAGGATTTATGGCGCCATATTGGATTGGGACAAGATGACACGATGCCCGGATAATTTGGGCAACGGTATCACGTGACGGGAACCCGAACTGTGAAACGACACTTTAATTATGATATTGCGGAGTTCATTCCGTTCTAAATACTCGCTTAGAGAACATTTGTTTTATATGTATTCGGTGTTTATTTGACACGGTTGTGGAAACATGTAAGAAGTTAGGCTTTTGTAAGCGTTATTGATTTATTTTTAATAAATAGAATCGGCGACGCTATAATAAAGCGACATAATATTTTTATTTTCCGAGAACCAACCGAGGCATGGAACTATTATTAAGCACTAATAATTTAACTGGTGAAACGTGGGAACGTTGTACATTCCTCTGCCTACCTCCTCGGGGATTACAGGCGTGATGTTACGTTTAAGAATTTACGATAAAGTAATACGCCGTATACGTCGCCGCATCCTTATGCAATGGTGTCGTTTGCAAATTATTTTTCTCACGTTGTTTCTTAATTTAAAGGCTCGGAAAAGGATGTAATTAAAGTCGTTCCTTTTGACATTTACACTTATATCGCGACGAAAAACCAACTTGAATGTATAGCGGTAATATATTTACTCATATTGAACTATCGTTTATATATGGAATTAATGGTGTCGACGTGAAAGAGTGAAATGAATGAAGAATTAAAGAAGGTTCTTCTTTTATGGTCTCCTCGCTGTGTGAGGTCGCGAACAACTTCGCTACAATTGCAGCAAAAAAGACGCATTCAAACGAATTAACACTCAATTTATAAACATTAGACTCTTTTTGCTGTGAATACCCATCATTGATGTAAATGAGTCTATCAATATATTCATTAGGTTTCCGCGTGACACTTGCATGAAAGGTGTTTACAAACCAGGCACGATTATTTTGAAGTTTTTCTACCTCTACCACCTTTTAGGTTTCGTTCCTCAGTATTATTATTATAACATTTATTTTATTTGAATGACCGGTAAAATCGATTTTGTAAACAAAACCGTACATGATTATGTAGTTACGAACTATTGACCATCACTATACTAGGTAGCGAACTATGTATTTCATGTGGTATTATTAACGATTAACATCCTAGAATAAAACTGTTTCATTAACACAGCTTGTCTTATGGTGTGGGTAATTCAAAACATCAGGTGATGTTTGCAAGGCGTTTCCATAAAAAAATATATAAGACAAATTTATCGCTCGGGCAATAAATAGTGCACACACGCACTGCGCGCATTGCACGCGCTGCACGCACTCGCGCGCATTGTGCTCTGACACGCATGCGCCAGCGCTGCGTGCCAATATCGAGTCCATGCCTGTGCATTCAGAATATAGATTACAATTGATAATTCGGTTGATACTAATATTATACACGGCAATTTTGTGTTTTGAATAAATTCATTTCACTTTTATAAACTGTAAACAAGAAACTAAGCTTCCAAAGTCAAAGAAGTAAAACAGTATTCGTATAAATTTGAAGTTGAGTAAAGCATAGTGAAACAGATAGTGTACTTATATTTTTAAAGAAAAATAATTTATTTTCTTTTTATACCTCGATGTGAGAAAGTGCCGATGGCAAAATATTCAAAATATTACAAATATAAATATATATCTAAAAGCTGCCGACGTATTAATCCCCATGAAGTAGGAACATCACCGAATTGTTACCAAACGCCTTAGGGTGCGAATTCTGCAAAAACACAAATCTCGTTAAGATGACAATTTATGGGTTGTTTTTGCTAAATGAAAATAGTCGCGGCCCGTGAACTGAGCAGACCTTTTTTGATTTTCTTAATGGAATCTTTTCGCTTGGGATTTGTGTCGAGCGGTGCGTTTAAGCTTTCCGTCTACTTACAATACGCAAAACTTTGATGAATCGTTTGTTCCAAATTACTTATCTAGAATAATAATGCGTTCGTGTTTCGATTATTTATATATGTATGCACATATACATACATTATCTTAATTTTGCAGGAAACTTTATTGTAGTGCGGTTAATGAAAGTAACAATAAGAATCTTCCACGCCTGGGGTAAAGTAAATTCTGTTAATATGTAACTATGACGTAAAAACCAGAATCCACGATATATTTTTAGAGAAGAACCCGTGTGTAATATTGACTAAATTAAGAGTTTCCTAGACTTAGAGTTGACTATTCTAAGAGTTGACTAGACTATTAGTTGACTATACTAAGAGTTGACTAGAATAAGAGTTAGTAGGTATTTATCTACGCTTTGACGCCTTGCTCTCTTACAAAAGAATTTGCCAATATCCAGAAGATATTAAAAAACTCGTGTAAAGACAAATAAAAATAAAATATGAAAGGATAACAAATGAATACTTTTATAATTAGCTGCCATGTCATTTTTCTCAGAAATAAAAGCATCACAACGTTGATACAACTTTCTTTGTAATAAGCGTGAAATATTTCGCGATTTATGACAAAGCGAAATTTTTGTTGCGGTCTCTCCTCGCTCATTGTTTTTTTATTATTATTATTTTGCGACGACTCCTAGCCGGCGCTCAGTTGAAAAAAGGCGTCGTGGCAACTCGCTTTCGCTTTAGCGGAAATGGAAAAACGGGAGGGAAATAAAAGAGTAAAACGGTCGCATATGTGTACCGAAAAACTTTTGCGTTATGAGAACTGGCACTGGCCGGCCGGACTCGCGGCGCCGAGTTACTGCTTACAGGAATATCTTTTTTCTTATCATCCGCTTAGTCATATAAATAGCGTGAATTATTCGTATCCGTAAAAGTATTTCAAAACTGGTCTCTAAACGAAAACATATATTTGCTTAAGTTATGCACATCGCTATTTAATATGCAGATATACACGATTTTCCTTACTTTATATAAAATTTGTATTTTTTGAGAACATTTATTTTGATTGAATTGTCGTTAAATTTTATATACGTCGGATATCTATACAAATATGTATAAGAAGATTAAATTGAATTCAAAAAAAATATTTAGCTTAAAATATAACGCTCATGCAAGCTACGCATTTCTTATTAATTCAAATCGCTTGTTAATTTATTTATGTGACATATTCATTAACATTATCATGTGACAAATCTGTGGTGTCATTTCGTTGACATTAATAAGATAAGCTATTTTGTTTTTAATTTATACCAAATATATTTTTTTGTTATAGTATAATTCGCATATAACGTAACATCACGCTTGTAATCTCTGAAGAGGTACGCAGAGGAATGTACACTCCCACGGGTCAACAATTACGTTTACATCCCACTATGAAATGGGTGGTGAGTCTATGGCATACGCCGGGCCCATTTTCACACTCCTAGGTACTACAGAAAAATCTAAATGAGAAAAATCCAATAGCGCCCGATCCGGGATTTGAACCCAAGACCTCCCGATCGGCAGTCATACATGCAACCAATACGACAAACGAGGCAATCGACTACAAGTAAACGGTCGAGGCACTCGCATACAACTAAACAAAATTTGTACTAAGACGTTACCGGCAATTTACTAACACGAAGCTTTATAACACTATGTAAACGGCATATATATTTAATAATACATAAACATGTATTTCTGTCGGTTATCTCGTTTATTATAGTCATAATATTAACATTATTATAAATGAGTGCGAAGAATAAATGACATTTGCGATAGCCGTGCCAGACTACTTTCGAGATATTATATCACGAAATTAGTTTTTTGTATCATAATATTTTATAAAAAATAATAAATTACACAGTATCTTAATGTATGAATATGTTGTAGAACAATAATTGAATACAAATGTCAAAATACAACTTTTTTATCACTACTGTTTATAATTTATAATAATTAATAATTGTATAGTAATATTGTTACATTTCTCTTCTTACATTTACATCCTTACAGTTACATTTCTTTGACTGCCTCGTTGATCGATGTGGTTCCAAGTGCGACTGCCGATTGGGAGGTCCCAGGTTCAATTCCGTGATCGGCCATTACTAAATATTTCTAATTTAGATTTTCTAGTAGTGGCTCGGAGTCTGGAAATGCGCCCGGTGCATGGCAATAGGCTCACCACTAGTTCCATTGTGGGACGTAAACGTAACTGGTGAAACGTGGGAGTGATCTACATTGCCCTGCCTACCTCGGGGATTACAGGCGTGATGTTACGTTTTACCTTACGTTGTTATATTTCCATATGCTACGAGAACATGAGTGGTGACGAATATCGCTGTAACTGCTAGTAGGCTCGTAGTGAATGTGAGAGCGCCCTAACCCTGGAAAGCGCTCGGGTACAATACGCCCTTTGTAACCGCTTTCTTGTCACGCTTCCCTTTTCGGAAGCCTCCGTTGTACTAGAAAAGTGTAGAGAAATAACATTATTAAGAATTTCCAACATCTTTTGTATGGCATATACATATTTAACATTTGAATATTCATGTAATATTACGGATCTATAATTTTAGGAGTTATTATGGTTGGATATAAAATATGAGCAGGTATATGTATAAAAAAATGCATGTTCTGTTTTTAAGAAATTGTTTATTGAGCGAGGAATCCTTGCTTCGATCTGCCGAGTCGGGTAATATTATGTTTTTCTAACTTGATATTCCTCTCAGTCCAGATTTATGCCAGATGTACAGCAATAGGCTCACTCCTATCGCATGGGGGGGGCGTATAACATAACTGGTGTAACGTACTTATGTACTGCACTCATCTGCCAACCCTTGCGGGGAAATACAGGCGTAATGTTTCGTTACTCGTTACTATTGTATATCAATCGTTCATAATCTCAAGTCGCTAAGCTTTGAAAAAGTCTCTTGTCGAACTAGTTAGAACAGCGGCAAATCATAAAAGAAAACATGGAATAACTTTTTAACTAGTGTGTTTATTGAAATAATACGCATGTGTATTAAATATCTCTAGAGTATAATGAGATATTTCTAAAGTGTCACATTTTCCTATTATTAAGGAATAATAAATATTTGTATACATGATTGAATACGACTCCACAGATTCGTTGTTCGGTCACGTTCTATTTTCTTTATTCCACTTTGTTTTGTAGCGGCGTCGTCTCCCACTTCCGTACCGCGGACACTTTTGGTTAGTTTGTTCTGTTTTCCCCGTAATAAATAATAAAACTTGCACTAACACACGCTTTACGATTGTCTTGTACGTAGGTCTTGTAAACAAAGTACTTTGTATGTTTATGGTATCTATTTAAGAAGTTGCATTAATATTACATCACGCCAATAATTCACGAAAAGGTAGGCAGAGGAGCGTAGTACACTCCAACGTTTCACCAGTTACGTTTAAGTCCCGTTATGGAATTGATGTTGAGTATATTTCCGTGTACACTAGGAGCCACTACTAGAAAATCTAACTGAGAAAAATCCAATAGTGCCCGACCGCGGAGGTGGACCCAAGACCTATAGTACGGCAGTCGCGCGTGCAACCAACTCGAACAAGGAGACAGTCAATCAAGTTGAATTGATTTCGTTAATACGGTCAATGAGAAGTTTGCATGTAGGTTTACATACATTTGCTTTAAAATTGATAATTGTATTAATATTAAGTAACGTACGATCCGTATACATTAACGTCCAAATAAATATTTTTGTGTATCCGATTATTGTATTATGAAATTACAAAAGCATAAGCTCATCCATAAAATTAAAAAATGCCGTAGGTAGCATCATTAAAAATACAAGAATACATTACAATTGCATACAATGCAATGATAGCGGTATTTTATATTAAGCTTTTTATCGTAAATCATAAATTAAAAATAGCAAAGCGACCATGAAACCATCAACCGCGATCTTTGTATGAACACAATACACATTTGTACGTACATTTTGTGAACTCACAAATAGATTCGATATTTATGCATAATCAACCGTGTATTAAAACCAGATATCTATTGATGGTGTATTGAATGATTGAATATCGGTAGGGCTGGCTCTTTTCAAACTAGTATCAGATATCGTAGCATATTTTCACATAACGAAATCATTTTAATAGCGAAAATTTGTAAATTGTAAAATTTAACTTCGATTTGTAAATGATTACGAAATTGTTGATTATTGTTGTCGTTGGCTGGCAACCTTTATTGCATTAGAAGTAATGATGTATTTTTTCGATTTTTTTAAGTTTCGCAACCCTATGTGACGCTTCTGAAATTGTTGTTGTAATTTATCATTTTAAATAAGGGCGGTTGTCACTGGTTGCTTCGATTTTTCACCGATCAACATTGCTTTCGGCACGCGCTTGTTTTTATGTGGTTCTGATAAATAGTCTCCATTTATCGAGGCTAGAGCATTGATATCAATAGGACTACTTGATTTACGAGTTTCGGTGTGTAATTTCCACTAACAAAGTCTCTTGGTAATTTCGTTACTACTGTATAGTTCGATGAGCCGTTAATGATATACAGCTGGCGAAAAAAGTTTCTCGTGCTCGTAAAGATAAAATTTTCATTAAAAAGTTCAATTAAACGTCTCCGAAGACGTTCAAGTTGACTTCGGGTCGCAACTTTCTTTCGTACGAAATTCAAAGGTCACACTTTAATTGTATTTACAAGCTAGTCGCGAGTAAAATATACATTTAATTTCCTTGATTAATTTCACTAAGACACAAACATTTTTACAGTCGTAATAATCGGTAATAAAAATTGTAAAATTATTGTAACTGCAATCAACATTTTAATGATCTTATAGTATTCAGAGTAATTTATTGGTTTGTGTAGAAATAAAATTGTAACAATATTTTCTTTGTTTGCCTGTGTGACACAGAAACGTACTACTTTTATTGAATTTTATTGGTAAAACACGCGTGCTATGATTTATGCGCTGGCAACAAACGACGATAAAATGTCGTCGTGTTTACGCTCTTAGAAATATACTATCGATAACTAAAATTGATGGATAATAATATAGAATAGATTTAGAACCCTTACGCTTTTAATATACAGTTATTATTTCCCGTATGAAAGGAACAATTGTTTTTTTTATCTAAGTGCAGGAAAATAGGTACGTACGTAAAAAGTGCGATCAGTCTGGTCTAATTTGGATTAGAGAAAAAGTAAATCAAGGAAAAGAAAATTAAAAAAGATCCTTCACTGAAAGACTAGAGAATCATTTCAATTAAATTTTATTGGCAAAATAAATGAGTATGATTTATTGCCTATGAAAGTGGCTGGATTCGCGCCTAGCTCTAGACTGTTCTAGAATTTTCTATGCGTCGCTTGTAATGTAACAGATCATAATGATTACAAAACTTAACAATGTAATTTGTTTTACTGTATATTATTATGTAAACAAGTACCAGTGCTTCAGGAGATGGAAAGAGAATCACTTTTATCGAATTGTGTTCGTAAAACAAGCAGGTTTTGATTTATGTGCTGCAAAAGCCGATGGCGTGTCGCCACGTTCGCGAATCGTTCTACATCTATACTGTACCTACTAGAATGTTCTATGTTTGTTATCAAGCAAATTGCGACTACGATCTTTACTTTATTGGGTATTATAAAGTCGATTATATTACGTATATACATGTTTATTAATTATATCAGATGCAAGTGTGACTAAGGGCTATGTTGGTATATGTCGTATTATATTATTTTCTCTTGACGTAAATTAATGCTGTACAATAGGACTGAAAAAAGTTATATTTAATAATAAATTGGTTGAATTATGATATTCCAGGAGAAATGTATCGTAACATGTACGTGAGTGGATATGTACCTACAATATTAATAAAATTAAATGTAGAAAGCCTCATTTATTTTTCAAACAAAGATCCTTTGAACCACCTTTAGCTAGACTCTTGCAGGTGTCTCGATTAGGATCTAAGCAAATGCAATTGGAGAACGCATTTGAAACGAACTCATTAAGGAATTTATGCGCCTCCGATGCAATTCATTTAAATCGTAGACAAGTATGTTGACTATCAATTAGCTATGCTTAAAAATATACACCCCATCAGTTTATGTTAACATAAATTGTTTTTGTAGAGTAAATCGAAATGTTCATTAAGCGTTTGATCATACAATATGTAAGTGTTCTTTACTATCCAATATACTCGTAACAAAGCAGGTGATCATTGACCGTGCACCAGCCACTAACCGTCTCGGTGACGCTAATCTTAACAACATGCATTTGTCAAGCGATCGTTTATCACGTTCGACGTCAATAATTCCACCTATTTATTTACCAATTTGTATTTTTTAACTATTTGTCATCGTTAACGAACCAGGAATAACTCTTCATCAACATCGCATTGTCTTCAAATAGCAATAAACTATGCCCATCGCTTTTTTCCTAGACTCAGACGTTGAGCAATTGAAATTCTCGTTGTTTTTTTTTTATATTTTCACCGCAATTGCCACGCCTCATGAAGTTTTCTTGCGTCGTCCTGAATTTAACTTAGTGTTACTTGTAAACCAACGGACAATCTCGTGGTCGTATACCAACACAATAATCATTATTTATAATAATCAAGTCGCTATCACAACAGCGTTTTGTTAATAATGTAACGAAATTTAAAAGCTCGTAACATGTTGTCGTTACGCCTACGATGTCATTAATATACTACGACGATCGGTCTGTGCCTGTGTGGCGTTGGCGTTACTCTATTGTTTTATGATATTGTTGTAGCAAAAATATCCCGGGTGAAAGCTACTAGATCAGAAAGATTAAGGTCACGTATGTTGGATAATATTAAGTGGACTCAGATATGCCGTTTTCGTGACTCAGATATAAAACTGATACCGATGTAATATTGCAAAATGCAACACACGATTTGTGTGTTATGAAATGTAATATCTATCAGACCACTTGCGGGGAACTCACAGTTTCTTAATTGCAATTCAGATGATGTATTGCAATAGAAGTAAATTTAGAATTTGCACCACTCAATTATTAAGAGTTTAAGCAATAAAATATTGGGCGTTTTACGAAATCGTATTGAGTGAAATGTACGTTTTCGTGTCGCGTCTCATTTTTTAGTCAATAAACTCTCCGTCGTCGTCATAGGTCTTTAATGTCATTTTAATTGACGTCAGAATGAAATAAACGCTTAATGTTACACCGGCTCGGCCACAAATCCCCGTTCGGCTTCAATTTCTAACGGACCGCACCGGGAACTGCTTAAATCATGCGCCCGCGCCCAAAATAAACTGCGCGCGATCACTTCTTCGCCGCGTCGTAAATTCACTGCTAATTTACAGCCCCTCAATGTTATAAATAAATAAATATTCGTCGCCACGCTACATCCTCGCCTGACAAAATATGCCACCGCTCGTATGGCTCTGTCATAACAGATCCTGCGTTGCGGGACCGCATAATGGATCGGCACACCACGGAACGCCTGATGCTCCTCGCAGTTACCGTTAGAATACTGTACTAATGATTTTACCTATTGTTGTCAAACTCACACATGTCTAATTTATCATCTGGAAGAAAGCCTTTGGAATGCACATGATTTATTATGACGTGTAGCGGCATTTAACTCACAGACAATTTTGAATTTTACAATTTTCCGTCCGCTCTCATTGGTCATTAGATACACATTTAAAGGCAGGTGGACAATGATTCAACGGTCTTTGATTCGTTGTAAAACATTCGAGACAGTGGCGCGTAGGCTGGTCGTCTTGTATTATTTCGTTGAAGCAACACATCGAAAGCAACATTATCGCAACGTATTGTTTAGCCTAGTTCGTTTTGGTGCAATGAATCTTGCGTCGTTACATAGTTGTAGAGTGCAGGCAATGTTTGGTTGATACCGAGAAGCCACAAATTATTCCGCCACTTTCAATGCTGGAAAAGCTATCGAGTGCCAAGTGACTGAAGTAAAGAAGCAGCCGCTCTCGCCCCGTGCCAGCATACATTGGTGGGATTGTGGCAGCTATTGTAATACAAATACTCAGCCGCCGGCACCATCTGTCTTGCTGCCGAAATTCGAAAAACAATAATAGAAGGAGAGCTTCGCGACGATTAAAATGTAACGGTATCGATACGCAGTGATGTCCGATGAATCGATACATCATGTCCGCGACAAAGAAAACTCGTATAACATACCTGCGATTAAATTAATCTCGTAAAAGTTCCGAAAAATTCTCGCGTATACAATTCTCAATTCAAAACCAAGATTATTATTATCTCGCTTCTAAATAATTAATAATGCTATTTTTTATAGTTCACATGAAGAACGTTATCGTAATGTATTAAATTGAATGGCTATTAATGTGGTAATTATATAATCGATGTTTTGTTATTATGATAACAACGATATAGATACGTCGATAAGCGGCGTACGTGGAAGCCAACTCTACTGATATTTTGTGATATATGCGGTTGCCAGCAGGCGGGGTTTGTGTGGTGCCAAGTATGGCGGGCGCGTTAATGTAGCGTCGATGCCTCGTCACATGTTTTTATTGTGGTTTGCGCGAGCGTCGTCTGGCTATTAGGTGATGTATGCAGCGGCCGCCACACACAGTGCACCATCGTGCCCGTAGAATAATAAACCGTAGCCAGTAGGTGCTCATCCATTAAAATCGCAAGTCCGACTTACGCAAATAGAATTTCGCAACCGAATTAGAATGTAAATTTCCTTGCGTCTATATGAATTCGTTCACCTACCGGTTTCGCATTATTTATTTCTTTTTTCACAGGGATACTTTTGACTATATCAGTTTGTAAATATGTTTCTGCTTACGATATTAATATATAAATATGTTGGGACATGTAGGGACATTGGTAAAGGTAGCTTGTTGCATTAAATGCAATGAAATGTATTTTTGTAGCAGCGATTTTTATTTCGGATTTATAGATGTACGATTTACGAACATCTTAAAGTTAAAAATGCACCTAATATTACACAAATATATCAACTAAACACAGTAACACACAACACCGCCTCTTGGTTGCCTTTCTAATTTTATTGCCCATTGGCGTGGCGGTCATACTAATTTTTAAACACTCGTCACACGTAGCAAACTAGATTTCCTTGAGGTTTTTACCAACTAATCCGTTTTACATATTTCCTCAAGATCAATGCTCACTCGGCTCACCACCTATTTCATAATGGGATGTAAACGTAATTGATGAAACGTGGGAGTGTACTACGCTCCTCTGCCTACCTCTCCGGGGATTACAAACGTGATGTTACGTTTATATCTTGCTAATTCAGATCCAAGAGCTTGAAATTAATGCAAATTGCAAATGGAATTGATGTCGTGTACTGTTCTAGACATCGCTGTGATGTGAAAAATAATTGCTGTATATGTAAACACAGCACTGAGCGGGAGAATACGTCTCAAATCAGATGCCGATTCGAGATCGGATACATCCGTACAAGTAGGTACACATAACGTCATGTACATATGTGTACGTGAGAAGGGCTCGTCATGTTTTATTTATTCGCGGCTGAGTCGTAATAGAGTCGTGAGAGCGGTCGGCGCGTTTTTTGCCGACCGTGGCCCCGAGTATTGAGACGTCTTTGGATGCTCGTGTCTTGTTGCCTGTCGGTACTATACGCTCGACATGACAGAGACACTTATTTCTTCACTTTTTCTACAGCGGAAGATCTCGTTTACATACACTGTACATTAATCAATATTTTAGTTCGCAATTAATGTATAGTTGAAAATCGTAAAGATACTTTTTATTATATTAAACGATTATGTAACGTCTGTTTGGTTACGAGAGATAAAAGTAAAAGTATTGTGTCTTTTTGGACAGCATTTTTCATCAAACGAACTTCGGATCCAGACAGCTGCAAGAGGATATTAAAAAACCATTCATCACTGTAAGAGCAAAAAATAAGAATTCAGATTCACACTCGAACACGGCGACTGCGAAATCTGGAGAGACGAGGAGGTATTTCCATCCGCCACCCCCGGCACGATCCGTCAGGGTGGGGGATGCCTCCCTTTTGACAGGAAATGATTGTCTAATATTAGCTTTGTTATAAGGTTCCTCTTTAGGGATTTGAGCGTATCTTTTTGGACGTTCAACTTAGCTCGATATCGATTTAGGCGGTATACTTACTCAAAAATTGGAGATAGTGCCTTTTGAAAATATTACAACGTTTCTACGAGACATGTGGAACGTTTTGTTGGGAGAATCATAAATAATTCTAATTACGAATATCTACTAGCTGATATTAGGTGGTCGAGTGACGGGTCCGATGAACGATTAATTTGATGAGATAGAGCAATTGCCGGTATCTTTATGTGTATTTATCTTTCGCGCAATTTTATTCGTAGCAAAAACTGTGATCACTAAATTACGATAGGAATGTCGGGTCAACGCCCGCGTCTAGCTAGCGTCTCGAAAAGATTTTTTTTTTCCCAACACCCCCGATTATCACAACAAAAAGTCGCAGCATGTTTTCTCCGAAATAACCTCTTGAGTTTTATTTTGAATAAAATTTATTGGTGCGACATCTATTTCGGCTGTGCTTTCGTCAACGCCGGTAACCGTTACTAGCTGAATAGAGGACTATGAATAGTTGGGTCCGACTCGCGCCGTGTGGGTTACCTCGCTCGCTGACAGATTTGTGAATTACACACAAATTCAACAACAAATCCAGAAGACGTTCACTCATTCTTATATAAACCGTACGTTTAATTAATTTCTATAGAGCAACTAGTGAACGATGAAAATAGTTTAGATGGATTTCTCATATCCTTTAAAAGTGGTAAAGACTAGGCATTACGTATATGTTATGTAGGTAATTATGTTATGTTTATAAGAATTTGATCGATTAAATATTTCCACAACATTAATCATTATTTGACTGAAAACAAAGTATTCATAACACCCGTTCGTACGAAAGTGTTAAAACAAAGAGCAGAATTAAATTGTGATCGGTACAATGGTCGGCCGCAAAATATTTTTGTCGAAATGGCAATAATGCGAAACTCGCATATTGTGCGATTCGCGTGTAGATAACAGAAATAATGGGGTTCAAAAATGAAATTAATTCCAGGTTGATGATTTCAAATTGAAAAGTCACATCGCCTCGCGCCATAATTCATGTTCCTGAAACGTGGCCGGGCGGCTGTGTCGGACGCGCGCCCAGGGTTGTGTCTTTTGTACTATTTTCACCAACACATTGACACTGTAATATTTTATTACTTTATAATTTATTTTCATATGTCACTTTATATGTATGCACAACTAGGGATAAATAAAAACAACTTTGGTTACTCTTATTTCTGCGTTAGTCTTAAGGTAAAATATACGATGTCACGTTAAAAGTACTGAAAAACGCGTCAGCATTTATTATAAGAATAATATGAAGTAATATATCACGTCTATTAACCTCGAAGAGGTAGGCGGACAATATAGACACCGACGAAGCAAACTGAAAAAATAGCCTTAGGAGAAAGCCTTCATTATTATTAAATAATATTGCTAGGAAAATTTTAAACATTTCAAAGATTATTACGATCTGTGTGACATTTAATGATCGTCATCATCAGCCTATTGCAGTTAATTGCGGGACAAAGCCTGCACCTGTGTTCGAACGGGACGTTTAAGATCGGACGTGATACATTACTAAACAAATATTAAAACTTTATTAACCTCAGCGTAAAAAAAATGTTTAAACACAGTACAAACGATTTCATAAACAATACATGTAATTATGATTTTTTCTAATCTAACATTTCACCTAAACGTATGTTTCTCACATAATATCATTAGTTACGCAACACAAAACGCACTAAGGTATTATGAGAATAATCCTAACTAATCCCTGTATTTCTTTATGCGTCGTTGCACCCGCCTATTTCTGCCCACATAAATCACAATTATTCTTTTCACGTACGTACATTTTGCCACGAGCATTTTGTGTAAATATTTGCATACTTCATTCATTTAGGGAACAACCCTAGAGTGGTTCCATTGTCACAGATCCTTTGTCGGAGGTCTTTTCCGCCTCACCACACGCGCTATCTACTAAAACGTACCTACTTACATTTATGCACATAATGTATTAAACCTAATACGTACATACATGTGATGGGATCGTGGACTTGTATGTGGATATATGTGTATCGTATTGATATTTATATTATGTATGTAAATATTTTTCATCAGATCGCAGATCGCGATACGGCGCGGTCTGTCTAGGCACAGCAAAATCCCCTAGCCGCTTACTGCAAGCACCGTAGGTGCGATCCCCAACCCATTCCCCAGCGTAGCGATTATGGGCATAACGCCTCAGGTAAGGCCAATGTCCAACAGTGGACAGCAATAATATGATGATGATGACACTGAATTTGCTTTCAGAGTATGGTATTTTTTTAATAAAGTAATTATTCCGTTTATGTTTTATTTCCCTCTATTATTTATATTTTTCACCATATCAGACGTGAAAATATAGCGTCCCGTAGCTACTTCTTAGAAATTTGCTGAATTACCGACTAGTTGCTCCACAGTAACGAACGAACAATGCCTTATTGGTACAATCGTTTACGTCCTAGAATTTATTAAACGAACTTCGCAGACGCGCAGAGAACAAAGTTCATAGCGACGAACTCGTTGCGATAATAGACGCGGATTTGCTTTAATATTGTTCTATTAACAGCGAATAGGCAAAATAAAGATAATCGGCAGTATCTATACCTACTTCAAGAAAGTAGAATCCTTGGTGAGTTAAATTGCAGTATTAAACACCCTTCAACAACGTCGACGTCGTCAAGGAATAATTAAATTTTAATTCATTTCATTTATAAATCATCGCAGTATTATTATTTTAATTAAACAAGTTATTACTTTTTTTATTTCAAATTGATCACAAATATTACGAAGGTAGGTACGAATTAAAATTTAGGATGAAACAGTAGAAAAAATAAATTTAAATAATCTTAATTGCTTACTAATTAGGAGCGTAGAATTTATAAATAAAACCTGATTATATGCATTGAATACAAAAAAGACTGTAATTATATTCATTGTAGCAAAAAAGTAATTAAACGAATTATAATATAAATAATAATGCACTGAAGCGTTACAGTTTGTATGAAAGCCTTAAGGCTATTTCACAATGCGCCGTTTACTTGCAATTGGACACGAGCACGATTTTTTTTCTAAGAGAATCGGATAATTTAACTTTTATAATAATTAAAGTGTCTTGAAATTATTACTCGCAAAACAGTACGATAAACTGTATATGACAAATCGGTTGATAGATTTACATTTACTGTAAGGTTCAATGCAATAAATTAACGCCTGTAATACACGAAGAGGTAGGCTGAAGAGCGTTGTAAACTCCCACGTTTCACCACTTCCGTTTACGTTCCACGTAAATTATTTCCAGAACAAATCACATCCTGATTAATAAATATTAAAATTATAGATAAAGTAGTGTGCGACTAGATCACCAAACTTTTATTTATATGTGAAATGTTTTGGCTAGAATCAGCTTTATTTATTGAAGTCCTGAAAACTTATACGGGTAGTTGTATGTAAATATCACTATGGCAGGTCTCATGTTTAATTCACTCCCGGGTCATGAACATTTGTTGGTTGCACTATTTCAGAACGCCGCGGTTCTAATTTGTTCACTGCACACGTGTATGGCTGGTCCGTTCCTTGTTCATACTTTGAATCCAATATTCACCAGCGTGAGGATAGATAATGTTAAAATTATTTTTAAGTATCACCATTAATTTATTAATGTAAGAAAAAGGACTACATGAGGTCCGTGAGAATAGAAATATTAAGCGCTTGGTGCTTTTTTGCCTACCTCGTATAGAACCTAACGTGATGTTACAAACGTAACATCACGCCTGTTCTCCCCGAAGAGGTAGGCAGAGGAGTGTAGAACACTCACACGTTTAACCAGTTACGTTTACGTC
>DWDU01000260.1:0-20883 GCA_018245575.1 Jemadia suekentonmiller | reverse complement strand
AATGACAACTCGCCCGGCATGACACTTACAACTCCATTCGGGAGGTCCCGCTCTTAAAAATAAATCAACCAGTACTAAAATCATTAATTAAAAAATACGGCACGCGCCGTTATATATGTATTAGACGCATTGTAAAATTTCTATAATCACTTAGGTTTGTATAATAACTTTAATAAATGAATTAAAGTTTGAATTGCCTTTTCACCTCCAAATGCCATCTCTTTCTCTTCTCTTTTGTCATTTAAAAAAAAATCTCTGCACGATTCGATTTTGTAAGCGATTATATTTATGACGTAGGTACCTTAACCTTACCTAATTGCATTATGCAATAAATTTTTTGTTGTCTGATATAATTTTAGGTTATTCAGGTTATTTTTGTACTTTCCGTTGTTACAATTTAAGCAAGATTAAAAAAGAAGAACATAACATATATATGGATATTTTCGTGTTGCAAAAGAACATTGGTTTCCGCCCGCTTCGCCGAGCCTAATTTCGAACTTTGGTAAAATATTATTATTCTTTAAAAATACATCTAAAATTATTACTTCACAACCGTTAATCTGTAACTTTAAATATCTAGTTAGATAGTAAGTCTTATATTTAAATAAAACGTAAGTAAGTATATTGATTTCCTCTGTGGATCTCTTTTTTAGAACTGATTTTTAGTGAATGCATATGTTATATACTGAGCATAATATTATAGTACTCACGTAAACGTAATTTAAGATGAGCTTTAAGATTTATCATTTGCGCTTAACATTTTTTTTCATAAGTATATTAATTTTAATCAAGATCGGTCAAGCCGTTTTGGAATTATACAAGCACATACACACAGATAGCCGGACAAAATTTCTGAAAAGGGTTAGGATTTGATTTAGTAAGTCATAAACAGCATATTCAATCACAAAGTTGACACAAAACTATATGTTAAAGAGCACGTAATAGACATGTAACGTAACTAAATATGACGTAATAGTGCAATATTACTGAAAATTAATGATATTACATATATTATGTGAACGCGCGAATAATATAGCAAAAAACTGGTGAAACGTGGGACTGTAAATACTATATTCCTCTGTCTACTTTTTCGGGGATTACAGGCGTGATGTTACGTAAATAACTCATTCCTCAAAAGATGGGATTCCATTGTCTTATATGTCAGACAGCAGATGTTTGTATTTATGACAATATCAGCTGGTAACGTTTGTATCTTGTAGTTTTATTTTCTTTACGAATATGTAGGAATAATAATAAAGAAACTAGTAATATGTTTCACGGAGTGCAAGTATCATCTCTAAGTATAAGTTCTTGTCGTGTTTGTCTTAAAACTGTTGATAAAAGTGGAGTTATACTCGATAAAAATAATGACTTACTAAAACTTTTTAAATTTTGTACTGATATAGCTGTAAGTATTGAACCTAATATTTGTAATTTAAAAAAATATACTGTCTTTATCTACCTTAATGCTCATATTTAATACTAGTTCTTACATTTAATATTTCTACATTAATAAACAATTGTGAGGTTATGCGAAAACGACGGCCAATTTGTTATATTTCTTTTACTGCTGTATTATTGTGTACTAGTGAAACCAAACACGATTTAGTATTATATGAAAAGCCCGATTAGATTTTTAATGGAATAGTTATCTGAATTTTTTGTTAGGCTAATAAAAAAGAAGTATAACAAATTAAAACCTAATAATGGATTGGTCATTATGATAATATTTCAACTTAAGAAACAAAAATCTACATAATATATTTTCTAAGATAAACAGAATGTGTGCTGTACAGGTATACACTGTACAGTTCTGTAATATTATGTAGATCTATAGCACTGTAACCTCTGCCTACTCTGTAAGGAACCTGTGTGATGATATAATGATAATAATGTAAAACATGATCAATTTGGCTATGTATTACATACATGTAATATTGTCACAACTATTTCCCATTGGGGTAGGTTCAGATTAAAAAAAATTACTTACTATAGTTTTTCATATTTCGCCTATGACTGTCGGCTATCATATGCGATTGTTAGCTGCATTGCACAAGAGTTCTGATTTTGTAGAGGTATTTTTTTTTAGCAATAGGCTCAAATTTGACTGCTGTCTCACCTTATGGAAAGAAAGGTGCAGGCTAAGACATAGCACACTTGAGTACAAAGTGCCTATTCACTCTTATCTTGAATAATTCCTGATTGTACGAGTCAGAAAATAGATATTTATATCATTAATTCTCCTAGGATAGATACTGCACAATCAAATTCAACAGAAACTAAATTTTACACCTGACTGTCTGCAATAAATATAAATACTTCCATGCTCCCAATTCAAGCTCATCATATTGTGGCAAATATAATATATATTTAGAGCCAGTATAGTATTTATTTGGCATGTTTGAATATAGGGTCTGTTATACTGAGTATTTTTGTTTATTTTTATGTAATGTTTAATTCTCTGTGTATGAAGAGAGTGATGAATGTGAAAGAGGTACGACAGCTGTACATGAATAGAGATATTTGGCATTCTGTGCTCTCTGCCTACCCCGCAAGGGACCTGGCGTGAGGATATGTATGTTTAATTCTTCATTATGTTGTTTGGTTATGCTGAAGCCAGCCATGTAATAGTGTATATTGACATGATACCATATTTCATTTGTGTGAATATTTTCAAGTTAATAATTTAATTTAGATTGGGAGTCGCCTAAACTATGAGCCATTTTAAAATCTACAAGTGAAGCTTCTAATTTTTGGACCTCACTTCATTGGTGATAGTCACCATATTTGTGACTAACAATAAGTCAATGAACATTTCCGAATTTTCCCTGCACCATCAATAGGTCAAGAAAATAAGTAATTGTAAAAATCTCATGAGAACAGTTCATTTCAGACACTACCACAAGAAGAGGCTAAAACAGTATGCGGGAAATGTGGTAATAAAATCAAAAGTTATGCTAAATTTAAAAAGAAATGTCTTGAAGCGAATGAAATTTGGAAGTCAATGGAAATTCAAAGTGTGGTAAGTACATAAAACATTTTTGAGATTAAGGTATTAATTTGAATTTTTTGCATTTTAAGTAGTACCTAACTGGTTAATCTATGATTTAAACATATGCAGGTTGATGTAAATTTACATGAAGAACATATTGATTACATAAATATTGGCCATAACTTAGCCTTGCTTCGCATATTATTATTTCTGATTAAGCATGAATATGCTGTCCAGTGCACACCCTGGACATTGCAACTAATACTTTCACCACAATGGCTGGTCATTCACGATCAGTTATCAACTTGAAGAAGAAGATCACTGGTGTTTACAAAATACCCATAAAATTAGTAGGCTAAAATATAGTCATTGAGTGCTATTATTAAACTTTTAGAAATGCTGTACAAAGGAATGTAGTCAATTAGAACAAATTAAGGCAGAAGTTATAGAAGAGGATGACATACATCATAATTCATGTGATATTGATAATAATTTTTGTTTTGAAGAGAAGCCTTTATTAGATGTTAAGTATGATCATGAAGGTTAGTAACAGATTTATAAAGGTCTGTGGAAGACATTCAACTGTGGCACAAGGGATTATTAATTGGCTTTCATTGCATAATATTGTTCAGAGTTGCCAATTACAATGTTTACTGTTACATCAGTTCCTTCAGCTGGTTGTAAAGCGTTTGGCTTCTTTGCCAAAATATATGTAAATTCATTGCCACTATTGGCCTGTTTAAGTCCACTGCTGGACATATGCCTCATCCGAGAGGTTTTTGCCCATAATCCCCAAGCTTGGCATGTGAGTTGAGGATGTACTGTGATATATTATTGTAATAAATATGAGCTCTCTGGCTGTTATAACTGGGTAATTTGATATATTCCTTTTAGGTAAAACGCAACAATTAACCTTGATGGATTTGAGTAACAAGCATACAAAAATAAAGAAACCAGTTAGTAAAACAAAAGTGTTATCGAAATTAAAAGCTGTATCTAAACCTAAGGTACCGGTAAAAAAAGTAATAACTAATTATTGTGGTGAGTTCTTAGGTTGGTCTGAATTACAATGTCAATAGAAACATTGCTAGAGATGTCTATGAAGACAAAAATGCCTTGGCATATACACATTGGATTACTATGTGCATGCTATGAGAATCGGTGAACATACCTAACTTCACGCCTGTAATCCCCGAAGAGGTAGGCAGAGGAATGTAGAACATATCCATGTTTCACCAGTTACATTTACGTCTCAATATGGAATAGGTGGTGAGCCTATTGCCATGCATCGGGCACATATCCATACTCCGAGCCACTATTAGAAAATCTAAATTAGAAAATATTAATAGTGCTCGACCCGGGAATTGAACCCACGACCTCCCGATCGGCAGTCGCATTTGCAACCAACACGACCAACAAGGCAATGAGGCACCTTTATATTGTCTTAGATAATTGCCACCTATGGTTACTTAATTATTATTTGTAGTAAAATACGATGTTAAAATAATGGAGAATGAAGACAATGAAAGCCACTACTAAATTATCTAACTCAGAAAAAACCAATAGTGCAAGGCCCGGGATTTCAACGCCGGACCTCTCGATCGGCGGTCGCGCTTGCAACCAATACGACTAAGGCAGTTATGTTACGAACAGGCGCGACGTTACGATTATTAAAAGATATTTTTCATGGCTTAAAAAAATACAATGCTAAAATAACTCTACCGATTTTGTGTTGTAATCTTATTTTGTATAATATGTGATCTCTACCTATGTTATAAATATACTCTTGATCTATGTTACACAAATATTTCGCAGTGACAACCCTATTCGATTTTGTATTTTTATCTTCGTTTAAATTTTTGTGTGAAATGAAGAAGATCTAATATTTCTTAATCAGCACTAATGTGCACTTTCCGACGCAAACATTTGAATGATAATTTATTTTAAATCACATATCTTTGTAGTCCGACAAAACACTTGATATTACATACTTTTAAATACTTATATATTTGAAGTAAATGATAGACATATTATCACAAAAAAAACAAATTAAATTACAAAACAATTCTTTCTCCAAACACCGCACACTTCTGACGTAAGCAAAAGTCAATAGAATCCGATAGCTATAAAAACTTGCAAGCTCTGGTGAGTCGTCAAGAGGGGGGATAATGACAAAAATTACCATACAAAACGCATTATCATGCCGCTCCCGAATCTTTATTGATTTCAATTACTTCAACTACAAGAGGATAAGGTACTGTTTTATTATAAAATCGCTATTAAGCCTCCTCTGTAACAGTTTCTATGAGTTCCATTTTCAAGTTATATTTTATCAATATACGTATTAATGCGTAAAGAGAAATTTTTGTACGTCATTTGAAAGATATCTATGTATATAACCATTTTGAAGAATAAAACGGGCACCAAGTAAGTAGTGCATAAGATTTAACAACGTTGGAGATTACTAAGAACCGTAAAAAGCTAAAATATGTGTCCCACAAATATGTGAAATAAAATAAAATAATACTATAGCTACCCCAAAGTTCACACTGCGTTCGCAAAACGTTCTTAGAAAGCAATAAAACACCTAGTCACAATTTAAAATATGTAAACATTAAATTATAACTATAGTACCTAAGTGGCAGCCCTGAACGAGAGTGATTGCTTAAAGTGACTTTCATGGAACGAGGTTGAAGCGGCGCTACATTTGAGTGACCTAAGTTAATGATGATGGCAAAGCAATTACTGAAAATCGTGTTCTAGCGTCGCCCTAAATGTGTGTAACACACATTTGTCACTCAAGACGGATTGTGTGTTACATGTGTTTACTTGGAAACATACAACACGGCTCACTAGCAAGTGTTATATCTATAAATATATACCGGAATGTATCTAATCACGTTTCCTAGTTTAATTTTTATTTTCGTTTATCCCCTTTTAGTTCGCGAAACTGTTCGCGAAACGAATGTTGCGATCGCAGATATATATATAAGATGTAACATACTTCAAACACAAAATGTGTATGTAATATTATTGACAACTACAATAAATCGTTTACGTTCAAACTGACAATCTCGGACAAATAATTTGTGGTCTAAGCACGAAATACAGATTTTAGAGGTTCATTCTTTCACATGAGAACTTCAATAATATCCAAACTTAAAACCTTAATGAATTGCAATGGAGTTTGATCTATTCATAGAACAAGTATTATAATAAATGTTTATTTCATTTCTCACTGCGGTATTGACACTATAAAGTGTTAATAAAAAATATTAAAAAGAATATAGTGCACGCACTTCTACTGTTCAGATTTTCAATAATATAAAGTACATGACACACCATCTATAAATTAACGCTCCCGAATCGCCAAAGCCGGCAACGCTCATCCTGAATTCCGCGTAGTTTGATAGTCATTACGTCAGAGGAGTGTAATTAAATCGCCCTACAAACAGTAACTGGTTATCTAATAGAAATGGTACAACATATAACATTACAATAAATAGAGTTCCGTTTAAATTTTCAATAGAAGTGAGATAGACAACATGAAATCGGGGCTACCGAAATGTCAAAGCCGGTAACGCTCATCCTGCAACCCATGTCCCAGTTTGACGTAACCATTGCCGCACGCAACTACAGTCAAATAGCGCCGCTATTTCCTGCCAATCCACGCGTACAGCGAACAAGTAGCTTGGCACGACGCCCACTGTTGTTGACATCCTTCCGCCGCTAAAACCGATAGCGCAAAAAATTTTTTTTTTTTTTTTTTTTCATTATTAATGGTGATGCTAAAACATCTGAAATCACTACCTTACTTTCTTCACACTCTAAATTGTTATATTTTGTATAGAATATCCAAAATTTTATTAACGCACAGTCGCATTATTAGTTCAATTGACACTCACTCCCACTTCTCCCCACTAAAGAAAGTTAGTAGAGATCTGCTACATCTGCCACAGGCAGGTAGATATCCATTCTCATCAGTCTAGGTTCCAGCTACATATATTACAAACAAGTTATTTATTATAAATCTACTTCCTTTTACCTCTGTGGCGTAATCCCGACACACAAATTCAATAGCATCCGCTAATGCTTGCAAAAGCTTACAAGCTTCTAATGAAACTACATAAATTCGTCCTTATACTGTTTATATAACATGTAAGAGTCGCTCATACGCATATATCACAAATTAAACTTTACTTTAAACGTACCTAATTGGAGCTTTCTAAGCAGTATTAAGTCTATTAAATTAAACCTTGTACAGAAATGCTTCCGTATAATATACAAGACACATTTTATAATATAATTCAATTAACCTATATAATTTTTTATGTATTTTAAAACCAATGTCTCATTGGCAATTACTATTAATGGGTTTTTCTCACTTTAAATTCTCCATAATGGCACGGAGTCTGGATTTACGACCGATTTATAACAATAGCCTCACATCATTTCCCAATTGTTTGGACATCAAAATGTCAAATTAATAAAAAAAACTTATTCTCAATAATTCGACTGCCTTGTTGGTCGTGTTGGTTGTAAGGGCGACTGCCGATCGGAAGGTCCTGGGTACTAATCCCGAGTCGGGCACTATTAGATTTTTTTAATTGAGATTTTCTAGTATTGGCTCGGTGTCTGGGTGTGTGCCCGGCGTATAGCAATAGGCTCACGATCTATTCCGTAGTAAACGTAACCGGTGAAACGTAATCCACACGCCTCTGCCTACCTCTTCGAGGATAACAGGCGTAATGTTACGTGCGTACTCTCAAGAAAATGTGTCCGTGAGCCACACCATCGCCTTTCGTCTAGTCAGCTATTACACGCCTCAGCTGTTACTAAGGGCTGCGAAGTCGAGATTATTGGCCGAGAGCCAACCCCCACTAGAGGTAAGGCTAGCAGATAAGATTATCATAACTATCACGATCTATACGGCAATAAACTTTGCTGATCTACTCTGATAAGGAAGTTACACAGTTATTATCATTTCGTCAGAGTGAGTACGAGTAAGCAAGTGAAGCGGAAAATAAATGTTTTATTGTTTATATTTGCGTGTTTTATTTGTTTCTCTTTTGCTTTTTGTTTCTAAATAACTTTAATGTATTTAGCTCTGTTTTATATCTCGTGTTAGCTATTGATAAACAAAAATTATTTTAAGCTGGTTACTGTTTTTCGTATTAATTGACGGTTTAATATGGTATATAGGAATACAATGATAAAAATTATAACGATGTTTCAACCGTGAGTTTGAATTCTATCAATTTGTCATATTTATAGCAAATTTCAGTCAGTAAGTTATGTACAATAATACGTGTATTTAATATGAAATACAATGCATAGTGGCCCTTTGCTATGCGACACTAAATGCACTTTACTCAATGACGCGGCGGCCATCTTGGTAAGTGTCGCTGCGTGTCCAAACAACAGCTCCGATGCACTTCAGATAGTGTTTGAATTTCGAACGTATCGTATAACGACTTTTAAATGGTATCATATTCGAAATACTTATTTTAACGCTTGTCCTTCACTGTTCTGATTGTACTCTCGAATTGATGTCTTAGGGGATCAATATTTTGAAAACAATTTCATGATTACCTGCTCGCCAAATTAATTTTAACAATTCATAAATACTTCACTGTTTAGTTCGTTTCTGTGTGATATTCCTTATGTCTCCAATTAACGCTTTATTATTGTATATATAACGCAGTATTTCTCTTATAACTAGAATGTACAATAGAAATCTAAAGGGATTTTGTTTTTATCCCAAATTTTCGTCATCGCCTGAATTGATAGGTAGAAGATGTCAGAGGGCATTGGTCCGCCCTTAGATAACAGGAATGAAGGATAAATAAATAAATTATTTTATATATAATTACTAGAATTAAATGGTAGACGGCACAAACATGAAAAATGTGTTTGTGGGGCTCAGTTACATACCACATTAAAATTAGATATTATATTGAACGCAAAAACGTAACGTCACGCCTATAATTCCGGAAAAGAAAGGTAGAGAAGTGTAGTACACTCCCATGTTTCACGAGTTTATACGATTACGTCCCACTGTGAAATAGAGGGTGAACCTAATGCCATGCACTGGACAGAAATCGAAACTCCGAGCCACTACTAGAAAATTCTACGGAGAAATCTAACTTAGAAAAGTTCAATATAGTAATCGACGTACGTTTTGAACCTAGGATCTCTCGGTCACCAGTCACTTTTGTAACCACTCGACCAACGAGGCAGTCGAGGGATATATTAGAGAAAAATATTTTACATACATCACACCAATACATATTTACACTAATACGATAAATGTATAACATTCATTTCAAAACCGAATATCTGCAAAGACGTGAGCTTTTAAGCAAATGACTCGTCTCGCAATATTCAACATGCAATAGTGTATCTAACTTATAAAATTGCAGACATCGTAAGTAGCACGTCTGCGTTCGCCGGCGCCGGGCCGTTGGCTCGCTGCGCCGTCTAGCGATATTATTGCAGATATACCCGACTTTTGACAAGCTCCTTTACGAATGTGTTACGTAAGCCAGCCGCTGCAGCCAAATGCCGCGGCTGACACAGTAATGTCAATAAAATTATACCAGTTATGTAACTTTTGTTTCAGAACAGTTTAAAGATATTGCGGAGATAGAGATAGATAGTATAAATATAGATAGATAGATTTATATAGTACATGAATTGAAAATGCATTGCTTTGAAAATATTAAATGTCCCATATTTTTAATTGACTACTTAAACTGTTAAAGCTTTTGTAATTGTCTATGTACATTCATAAAAACAAGACTAAGTTGTGTTCTGCCTTAACTCACCTACGAGTGTTTTGCCAGGATATCCAGACTAGTTTAGGATTTTTATTAGCTCCTCCAGCATTATACATACATATTGCATATCAATAAATAATGATGAACTCTGCTTTAACATATTTCTTGTCAGTAGTATTGTTAAACGACGAACCATTGACAGTCTAAAGAGGACAATCGCAGCTTAATGATAACTGTTTACAAGACCAAATAGAGGTAATACGAGAGAATGGCCAACATTAACCGATTTATCGTTCACAGTTGGACGCCCGCTTCCTATCATATTATTACGGTTAAGGCTATCCGACACTGGCTATATATAGATCGGCAGAATATACACGCCTTTAAGAATATTAGCTTAGTAATAGTAAGGGTCTCGATTCATGTGCACCCGAATGAGTTGGGGGATGACACTAACACTACAATCGTTTACTAAATAATATTTCACTAAAATGACCCACTTCTCATCCAAATCCATGTAGTTGGTGTCATTGCGAGGACCATTTTGACGTCCTTACGGCTGAGATCTCTAAATGTCACACAAGTATATTAGGAGAACTTAAACATGTCGCAGGAGAGCACTTGGCGTTTCATACAAATTAAGATATATGATGAGTGTTAAGCT
The DNA here is from genome assembly GCA_018245575.1 of Jemadia suekentonmiller. Taxonomy (NCBI): domain Eukaryota; kingdom Metazoa; phylum Arthropoda; class Insecta; order Lepidoptera; family Hesperiidae; genus Jemadia; species Jemadia suekentonmiller. The sequence goes on along the minus strand of DWDU01000260.1, from coordinate 10,448 downwards.
AGTTTGACTATGAGTACCGCAAATGACACTTGCATTACATCAGTGTACAATAATGGTAAATAACTTGGCAGGCACGTACGAGGTCCAAGGCGGTGTGAACCCTCCACTGGCGTCTGCCGCGGTGCTGTTGTAATTAAAACAAGTTGTGTTACGGCCACAGGAGCGCGGGTTCACGTCTTCACGTCTGTAAGTAGCGGAGACGCCCTCAGAAGTAATGACGCATTTGTGACAAAGTCTAAGCACTTTAAGGACTGATACTAACAGCGTTCATACTAACAAGCATTAAATAGACAAATGTAATGTAACCTCCAGTAGTCAGATGTGTGCCAGCAAGTAGTGCTACATTATATTGAAACTAATACTCATTCACCTACTTTTACCGACATTCCTATTTTTTGTAATATGTAATTTGTAATATAAATAATATGTGACTGGCTCGTTGGTCGTCTTAGGTGCAGGCGCGACTGCCGATTTTTCCTACTTAGATTGTCTACTAGTGGCTCAGAGTCTAGTAATGAGCCCGATGTATGATAATAGACTCACCACCTATTCCCTTTTGGGCCCTAAACGTAACCGGTGAGACGTGGAAGTGTACTACTCTGCCTACCTCTTCGAGGATTACAGGCGTAACTACTAAGCGCCGCTTCTAGAGAATGTAAGTTAGAAAAATCCATTAATGCCCGACCAGGCATTTGAACCCAGAACCTCTCGTTCGGCAGTCGCACTTGCAACAAACACGATCAACGAGTTAGTATTAGTATGAGTTGGACAATAGTTGAACATAACAAACGCCATTATACTGTATTGACTTATGACTCGTCATTTGGTAACTGAGCGAACACTAAGAACACATTCTATGCCCCTAATTAATTGAGTTGGTAATTAGTGAATTAGAATCAGAGCCGCTGTAATGAATTGCCGGCCGTTGTTCCTAGAAGGAACGGAACGGAGTCGTCTAATGAACGCAGATCGTGACGATGGCTAATTTGGCTGATTTATTTGAAGCCGTTTTAAAAATCTTGATTGATTTTTCTAACTTAACGCTTGAAACTCGACTGTTACTGAAATGTACAAATCTTAATGATCATACCGTATTCTTCATACTGTCTTAGTATAGATAAATGCTCTAAAAGTAAATAAATAATTATATTATTAGTTCAACCGCCATTAATTTGATTAAAGTGTCATAGGAAATAGACAAGGAATATTATTAATATTATAACATTAAATTTACGCATACCTCATTGGTTGGAAGCGCGACTGTCGATCAAATATCCTGGATTCAAAACCCGGGTAACGGAACATAACATTACGCGTGTAATCCCCGAAAAGGTATGCAGAGGAGATACATACGCTCCCACATTTCACCACTTACGTTTACATCCCACTATGAAATAGGTGGCAAGCTTATTGCCTATACACCTGGCATAAATTCAGATTCCAAACCACTATTAGAATACCTAAATAGGAAAAGTTAAATAGTACCCGACCCGGGATTTGAACTCAGGACCTCCCGATCGCCAGTCACGCTTGCAACCAGCAAGTCAGAACAGGCAGTCAAATCCCGGCTAATCCCAAATAATGCAACGAAAGTCCGCGTCCAATTCGTTTTGATTTTCCAAATCAAAAAAAAAGAAACGACCATGTGTGCGAATGCGTTCCATACAACATGAACAAGTTCGGTCTATCCGGGATGTCTGTTTGGAATTCTGTATGAGAACCGATAAACTGTGAACCGTTCAATCGTCGAGTCTGTCTGTGTGCACAACACTATTGGAATGCATTTTATAAAGTACACCTACATGCATTTGAAATTGGAATTGAAAAAAACTATATTCAGATCATGGGACAAGAACGTATACGGTTAGTAAAGCAACACAAAGCCTGAAATTATGTTGCAATAATTTTAAGAACATTTCAATTTTAACAAGAATTTACTTATGTAATAGCAGGGTTATATGTATATAAAGTATTCTTATTTCAATTTAAATTAAACATGACAGTACTTATGATGAATATAAAAGTTTAAAATAATGGTATTTACGTTTATTTCATTAATGCTACATAACATAATAAAAACGAAAACGATATGTACAACTTCAAATATCTTGTTTGCAACCGATAAAAAATTCAATTTACATAAATATGTACGTATTGTATGTACGACATAAGGAATTTTATTTGCGCTTTTACGTCAGTTACGTCATTAACAAAACATCATTTACGTCTGCGTATTTAATACGATGTATTTAAATGCGCAATGTGTGCGTATTAAAGCGACGTATTTGTATACGCAAACGACATTGAGGATAGGTACTGGAATAATGATGGAATAAAAATGTTTAACATTATAACGTAACATCACGCTTGTAATCCCCGAAGAAGTAGGCAGAGGAATGTAGAACACTCCCACGTTTCACCAGTTACGTTTACGTCCCACTATAGAACACTGGGCACGTATCCCAACTCCGGGCCACTACTAGATAATCTAAATTATAAATATTTCGTAGTACCTGCCCCGAGAATTGAACCCCGGACCTCTCGATCGGCAGTCACACTCACAACCAACACGACCAACGAGGCATTATAACATAATACAATACATAATATCCAAAATATAGTTCATGAAATCGAAAATATAATATGGAACGTACAAATAAATGTTAAAAATATCTTCTTGTTTATCATAATGTTCCATATCCTTTGATGAAAAGGAAAACGGAAAAACGTGAACATTATTACATTTTTGAAAAGTACATTTTTAGCATTGTAAATCTACAACACAACAATATTACTACACATAGAGATGGTACTACACTCATCTCACTCACTGATTTACTCTCCAGTTCCGAACGTGCATACAATGAAAACTGAAAAACTGAAATGGTGAAGTGTTTTCAGTATTATACGAGAAGTGTTTGTTATATGTGACCCGATTGTCGCCTCGCTAAGTCCGACGTCTCAAGGGACTCGTGTGGCCGCGCGGCGCACCGCATCATACCGCTATCGTAAAAGAACCATTAAGAACACTTTCATACATTATACCTGCTTCTACTCGTGCAAATATTAATAATTTTACATTGAAATTCCTTGCGTTAAATTGCAGAGTTTTACGTTGTCACTTCTCACGTTAAAATATAGAGTTTTCCATCGAGATTCCTACCAAGTTTATACCAGTTGCTTAGTTTTATAATGAGAATCCTGACATATAATTTAGTGTTCTACATGGAGGTTCCTAAGTTTCACATTGAGGTCTCTCACAACGAAATAAATCCCACAGTATCTTATACATGGTTGGTTATGTAATGTTTTTTTTTAATATTATCAGTATGTTCGAATAAAAATCAAACTGACACCGCCAAAGGACGGTTCATCTACTTAGAAATTTTATAAAACTTTCATAATTACTCGCTTCGTCTTATCGAGTATTCTTAACCACTGGATATCCTTTAAAACATATACCATTAATCTCATAGTAACACATAGTAATATCCAATAAAATATACAAATATAATTTATAGTATACCAAAGATATTACAAGTCAGACAATATAAATTCCAAGAGGCGGAGTTACAGTAGTAACGGAAAGTATTGCAATAGACTTATCACCTAGTCCATAATTAACGTAAACGTAAGACTGGACGAACTCCTCTGCCTACCCCTCCACAGAGATACAGGCGTGATGTTCCGTTGAAGAAACATACATTGGTAGTGGAGACACATTTAATACATCTATCTGTGAACACCACAACGACGTTTCCTTATTAAATTGTAATCGTTGGCTGTTGCCCCGAAAAGCTGATTCTCGGGGAGCTATTATTTCATATATATTAAACAGTAAATTTTCTACCGGTAGTTGTCAAGCTCGTAAGATCGGTAATTAGATGTTAATTAACATGGCAGGAAACGTGTAATGTGTAATATTTATGTTATATATTATCATGTTACGTTTTATCATGTTTATGTATTATCATGTTATGTATTATTTATTATTGTATTAGCTTGTGACCTGTGTATAGCAATAGGCTCGCTACTTATTCCGTGATTAGACGTAAATGTAACTGGCGAAACATAGGGGTGTAGTGTACTATTCTGCTTACCTGTTCGGAGAATACAGGCCTGACGTCACATTTTTTGTTCATGTTATTATAATATTTGACGAGGGTTAAAAGAATTTTTAAAAGTTTGTCCTGATCACAACACAATAGTACAATTATCGTAACATCATCTCAACGTTGCATCACTAAATCCTAGATCTTGTGAAGGCCGAAATATTTATATTTATTACATAATTGTTTTACCCAAAAAACTAAGTAATGGTCACTTTTTCCGTAACCATAAGATTGCTTTTATAGCACAAAGTATTTTTCTCTACTCGAAAATATTAGGACGAGCAGTAGCTTGTACATAAATTTACGAATCTTTATGTGTCAACGTTGGCAATTTAATAGATTTCGGCGTGTTTAATTTTATGTAAATTGTAAGAGGTATTATTAGTTACATAAAGAAATAAGATGTCATTTGGGTGCCCGCATGTTCTTTTAACTTCGCAGCGTCGCGATGTTCGCATGCGGTCACTCTCATAACGCAGTATTACACCCGCATGTGTCATAAAAGCTTCGTTATGTCCTCTCGTATTGCTACCATATTTCCACATTATATAAGAGACTTGCGAGTCACGCTGGAGATATTACACAAATTTAAATAGAAACAGTCCTATTAAATACCTTTAAACGTATTTCTTAATAACTCATGGAAGTTACTAAGAAATACGAAACAAATACGTAAAGAATACTAAGCTGCTTGAAATTCATAGTACATTTCCATGAAACGTTTACACGCACTTTTGCAATATTTCCTTGAAAATTTAATACGATATCTTGTATCAACGCAAAGGGAGAAAGTCAGTTCAGATTTGAATTGTGATGCCCTACGGATGCGGTATTTAATAGCCACAAATGACCTCATTCAAATGTGACTGAGCATACTATGTGTAACGCAGTTCCGAGATAAAGGTGTCGTAAGAGATAAGTAAACGTCCTGCTAAGACACCTCTACATGCCCTGGCCTCAAACACCTCAAGAAGGACCTGTCGTATGTCCAGCAGTGATTGTAATGATGTATATGACTGTTATATGTCAATTTTGAATGAGTAAAGACCTAGGCAAAATTAACGGGACACAATGTTTCGTCACTATTTTAGGTCATCCGTGCCAGGACGCGGCGTTGTCTTCCGGAAAAAGAATTGTTTTTCAACTATACTTTGTTTGTTTTAGAATTGAACTTTTTGTTTCGCTCTCAGCTATAATCGAAAGCACTCTTACGGACAATATTGTGGTCGCACCATCCAACTTGATATCTATTCGTAAAAAAAAAACGTAACATCACGCCTGTAAACCCCGAAGAGGTAGGCAGAGGAGTGTAGAACATATAATATATTCGTATATATGAAAGAAGTTGTTTTACAATGTCGCAGTACATAAGTACATATTGCGACTGACTTATTATGACACTATCGGAACGAGTTGTTAAAATAAATTATTGAAACGTATTTTTGGAGTTATAAATACATGTCATATGAATAACCTTAAACCATTTGATGAAGTCAACCGGGCTGATCACTCACCTCCTGATACTAATCTGATACTATGTCTCAAGCCCCGAGAATACTCTATACTGTATCCGGACCAGTAATGGACATTTATGTATATTATAATCTGCCCTAAATACGTTTCAATCGTGCCCGTTGAGGTCATAACCGTATTATAGGAAATGGAATATACCAGCAGTGATGAGGTTTAACGTACCGCTTACCGCAAAACGTTTTATTGGACAGAAAAAAGACTTAATATTTTATATACGGCCAATTGCGGAAAATATGTTAGTACGTTTATACCGTCAACCTCAATTACACCTATTTCTTCCACTAACTTCAAGTTGCACCTGCTTATAATTTGTAAAATACGTTTAAATTATATATGAAATACTATTGGCAGTCGCCAGCCATTCCTCTCGCCAAAACTTATGTTCATAACATTCAAATAAAATACTAGACACTCGGAACATCGACCAGTTGGGAATTTCTCCAGTGTTCAAAATATACATTGACATTTATTCTTGGCTAATAAAAAAAGCTATTTAAGTTAATGAAATTAGTTTTTATACAATTAGATACATGGCAAAGAATGACAAAGTACATAACGAGTGTTGATGAACTTTGGTGTCGAGGGAGATACTGGCTGATGGGAAGTCAAGTATCTAAAACCAGCCTGCTGGTATGAAGAGAGTGATGAATGTAAAAGAAGTACTTCAGGTCCCTCAGGATAAAGATATTTCGCGCTCGATTATGCCTGACTACCCTGTGAAAGACCTGTCGTACTGATGTAATAATAAAAATAGTACATTAATATACCCTTCATTTAAAAATTATTACACCATTATTTCAAATAGATATCTGAGTCAGTATGTCATATGGTACATGATTTCATTGGCACAGTCTTATTTATTCATTTGGTAATCCAACAGCACTACAAACTAAAAAAAATTAGTATAACATTTAATAATAATAATAATGCCAAAACGGATAACACTAGTAAGTCTTTTCTAACACTTTGCATTTTTGAAAGATTTTCATTTGAAATATATGCAACTTTATTCTATTTAACATATGTACTATTAGTCGTCACATAACAATTTTGGTAAAAATTTTAATACTTGTAAAAAAAGTACATATACGAATAGTATGTAGAGCTATCAACCAAACCTGGCTGGAAGCCAAATAAGCCAAGTCTAAGATGTTCCAAAAACTTATTCTACCAACTGAATTAGGATAAAATACTAGATTATTTGCTTAACTTTTGCCGCTCGCATAACGCATTTACTTATATATGCATACATTTATGTCGCCAGATTCACTTACATGTCACTGAAATAGTATGCGAATATTGGAAGTTCATTGTGCACGTTCAAAATACAGGTATTATAATACTTGTATTTTGTAACTATATAGAGTTAAAGCGAACTGCCTGCCAAGATATCAGTTCTGACATTTCGCATGTCAGTCCATCTAACCGTTGAGGCTACTCGTATGTTGCCTTACACATCAAGACGAGAACATTATGATACTCGTCTTAACGAAAACAATATTTGAAGATAAAATATTTGCTGAAAATCCTTCCTGTTACTTATTACATACATGTTAGGACCACAAAAGAGAGATTTTTGAAATGTTTTTTTTTGTTAGCTCGTTCGTAGCGTACACATTGAAAAGCCGATTATATTGATATTTGGTGATATTATAACTTGTAATCTCGGTGAAAGTACATCATAGACCTTACAAAGAAAATTTCTCATTTTAATAGTATTTCACACGCAATTCAGGGATAACATTAGTTGTCCATATTATTTGCGATCGACGCAAATTGAATGGCACGAGGTAAGCATGCAACAGCGCACAACTCATTAGTTGATTAACCCACTGTGTGCTTGTCTCTTAGCTGAGGATACATTAAATGAACAGGCAGCCATTTCAAATGTAAATTTAGAGGTTAACAAATATAGACGTACAATTTCCTTTCTGTAACATGAAAAATTCTAAAGCTTATAACCAGTTGTGAAAATTCAAATTAGTTTCCCTCTTCGTATAATTAAATATCACTTGCGGAACATAAAGGACAACATCGTTAGGAAACCAGCACATGTCAAGTCCCCATCATATTCAGTCAACATCAACTTCACTCTCGTACACAGTTCTACTCTCAGAATGCGGTCATATAAGGCGTGTGAAATCAGCGCAGACCAAGGCCTTAACTCATCTCATTCTGCGAAGCAACTCGTATCTAATTAGAACGATAAAGGAGTTGATAATATTGACAATAATATTTTGCTTCTTGGTAAATACCTCTGATTATATTTCGCGAACGTTATTAGTGTATTTATTTGTCTGTATGTTCCTATTCAAATGTTTGCCGTTCATAAGGAATAGTGATAATGGACCGGCGATAACTTGAGCGTGTTTATGAACAAAATGAATAATTCTTCTTCAAGATAATAATCTTTATCAAAGGGTGTCACCCATCTCGTTTTCTCCGGCTGGCATAGGCTTGATTAAAGATATAAATAATATATCACAAATTGAAATATGTCGAGTAATTGTAGGTTCACAAACTTGTGAATTATGTAACGGCGTTTCGTGAATATTAAGATGAACAGATCTCGGTGACAATCTAATTAAAAATAATAGATCAAAGCAATGACACTGCGGGTTCATCCTATTTCTTGAGTGTAATACGTATATATGTATCAACGATTATAATGAGTGCGAAATTTGTAAATTCAGTTTTATTTATTCATGTATACACAGAAGTATTGCATTCGTATTTAGCAGTTTGTGTTCTCTACCCAACGGATAATGTACCTGGCTTGACGCTGTAATAAAATTAATGATGATATTAGCAAACGAAAAGGCACAAGTCACGAGTGACTACTGTCAAATACGAGTATATACTAAACGGACAGCAAGCCTATTACCAACCTTACCAATCAATCCACCAATTCATATAATCTCTGGCGGCTTTTCATGTGAATTTTCGTGTTATATTGGTTTTAGGGACAGAAATTCAATCGTTCTGATGGTAAAGGAAAACGCCGTAATGAAACCTGTACACTTTAGTCTTCTCCATAATGTTCATAATAGCGTTTGAAAGTTGCCAACCCGCACTTAGCCAGCTTGGCAGACTATGGCAGCCTCAACCCATCTCGATATGAAAAAGGATCCGACATAAAGGTACAAGATAAGCGGTCATTCTCTAATCATTGTATTATTAAACGCAACTCACGCCTGTAATCCCCGAAGAGGTAGGCAGAGGAATGTAGGACATTCCCACATTCCATATATTATTAAACATAATTAGTCCATTTCAGTCGACCGCTGGAGACAGACCACAATGTGGTTTTGTCTATAATCACCGCACATAGTATGCTGGTTGGAGGTAGCATTAGGAATTCGGAATAATGACTTTACAACACAAGTTCCAAAAAGACAAATACGTGAAGGAAACCATGGTGAATGCAGTTTCAATGCAGTTGTTATGCCGCTGAACAGCGGTACATTGCGGTTTCTAGACGCGGTTCCACCACACCCAAGTGGTTATACATGATAACGTGGAACCCTTATAAATCACCCCGTCCGCCCTGGACTGTCAGACTAACAACACGTTCGGTTATTAATCTAATTGTTGTTATTAGTTTAGGTACACCCTTATAATTTTGTCTTATCAGTTCGTCCTTATCTTACTGCGCAGACCGAGTTACGGGACGGTCGGTATACAGTACACGTACATAATAATAACTTACATGCGTACATACATACAGACATACGTACACGCATACATACAGGCATACGCACATACAATACATACACACATTACGCCTATTATTCCCGAACAGGCAGAGAAGTCCTACTATGGAATATGGTGTGAGCATGTTGCCATACACCGTGCACAAGTCCAGACTTCAAGGAACTACTAAAAAATGTAAGTAATAAAAATGCGATAGTAACTGTCCAGAAATTTAAGTCCAGGACCTCTCGCTCAGTAGTCGCACTTACAAGCACTCGACCAACGAGGCATTTGGTCCATTATGTTATACACCCCATGAACTGGGGGTAAATATATACTATACATACATATACATACAGAGATAAAACTTATTATTTAATTTTTATCTTAACATAACATAAAAATATACTTTAGATGTACATATTTACATGTGGATTTTTGGTAATATAAATATCATTGAGAAAACACTAATGTCAGAGTATCTCAAAGAAATATCCATATTATCCATACGTTTTTCATACGAAATATTTTTTTAAATCTCATAAAAAATAATATTATACACAATATTTAAATACATTAAGTAACTACATATAAAAAAGACAGTATCTTAATTTTAAAATATAGTCCAGCTTTATATTAATGAAACGAAATGTATTCCATCTATACAGTTAAATAAAATTTAGGTGTCTGTTCGTAATATAAAATAACAGCTCCTTAATAAATGCGTATGTATGTATACACGTTACATATAACAAAATAATATTTTTTGCCATTTTGTCTATCTGTCTGTCAGTTTGTTCCGGTTAATCTCAGAAACGGCCTGACCGACTTTGACAGGTCTTTCACTAGCAGATAGCTGATGTAATAAGGAGTACCTTAGGAGGCTTTCATTTTTAAATTTTAGAATTCCACGTGAACGCAATCGCGGACAGAGCCAGTTTTAATAAAATCCATACAATGTTATAAATGAGACAGTGACACGGCGCGTTTGTCTCCCATACATTCGTGATTCAATCTTTGAAATGAAACAATGTCAATTGCCTCGTTGGTCGTGTTGGTTGCAAGTGCGACTGCCGATCGGGAGGTCCCGGGTTCGATCCCCGGGTCGGG
>DWDU01000259.1:0-20902 GCA_018245575.1 Jemadia suekentonmiller | reverse complement strand
ATTGGTGTCATGTAACTCCAGCTTCACAATAAATTAGCTCATATTATAATATTCTAATATAAGTACCTATGCACTTTTTTAAATAATGTATAATAACATCTATGGAATTTCTTTCGCCAGTTCTCCGCAGCGATGCATTTCCCGAAGCTGTGGTAGTTTCATGTTGACCTACAAAAAGTGCTCTAAGGGACCAATTTTGAATAAATGGCATTTGATTTGAATACTAATTAAAACTTGTCATATCAATAAAATAGGACAGGATGTGGCGTAAGACACGTTCGAGGTCACACGAAGGCGCCGAGCAGTGCCCCGGGGTTGACGGCAACCGCAACTTCGACCACCATTGGGGCACGAGAGCCCAAAGCGCGGATCCCTGCTCCATCATCTACGAAGGGCCCGCTCCGTTCTCCGAACCGGAAATCCGTGTCATTAGGGATGTTGTATGGCAGCAGCTGGACCGTGCGGCCCTGTACATATCCGTCCACAGTTACGGCAACATGTTCCTTTACGCATGGGGTAATAACGGTGCGTACGAATAAAAGACGGGGCTTAAATGGCGCACGTAGGACGAAATACATTTGAAAATCTCTTTATAAGGGAATAGAACATTAGTACATTCTGTATATTCAACGCAAACAGTGTATGTATTTGTTTTTAAACGCGGCAAAAGAGTACGTCACAAGGCCGCATCTGAATCAGTGTGTTGTAGTGATGTGGTAAAATAATCCACCGCCTAATATCTAACCGTACATCTATCAGCCTTTAGAAATCGACTGCGGAACGCATCCAACCGATCCCGGGTTTACATACTGAAAATTATATATGTCAAAGACTGCTCGAACATACATACGACTTAGCACTACGTAAGATCACGCCTGTAATTTCTGAAGAGGCAAGCAGAGGAGTGTAGTAGCTATACTCCCATGTTTCGCCAGTCACGTTTACGTCCCACTATGGAATAGGCGATGAGCCTATTGCCACTCCGAGCCACTACTAGAAAATCTAAGTGAGAAAAATGCAATAGTGCCCGACACGGGATTCGAACCCAAGATCTCTCGATCGGCAGTCGCGCTTACAACCAACACGACCAACGAGGCCGTCGAATATACTAGGCTTAATTATGTGTTTATTCAAGGTACACTTCCACCGAACGGAATTGGCTTGCACCTCGCTGGTATTCGAATGGCGGAAGCGATCGACAAACTGAAACTGGAGAAAGCGCCATTATACATCGTGGGTAACGCTGCCCAAGTCTTGTACTATACAAGTGGAACGTCACGAGACTGGACCCGGGCCGTGGGCGTCCCTTTAACATACACCCTGGAGCTGCCCGGGTACGAATATGGCTTCCTCGTGCCGCCGCAGTACATAGAGCAGATCGTCAAGGAAACTTGGGCCGGTATAGCTGCCGGCGCTCACTACGTACTATCTCAGTATGAGTACTAAATAATATCGATCACTTACATTTCGTAAACAGAGAATAAATGTTTGCAAGAAATATCGTGTTTCGTTTCGTGTTGGACGTGGTGAAATTCCCCGGCAACTGTCTAGTCATATAACAAGTTTTCTACATGACTTAGACGATCAGATTACGCCCTACGACATAGATACTGTTATTAGGATAATAAGTTGTTAATGTTGCGACCAATATGGACTTTTACTTGTCGATAGCAGTACAAATTCATTATTCACCAACCAAGCCCTATATATACTATAAAATATTGTCTAACACGACTCCGACCGGGTAACTTATAATCTTCAATAGACGAAATGAACATTAATTAACTAGAATTTGGGCGCTAATAGTTCACTGAGGACCTGTTACTTATTGCTTGCTAACATAAACTAACCGTTGGACAAGTAAAGAATTCCAAAAACGTAACATCACGCCTGTAATTCCCAAAGTGGTGAGAATTTTATATTGCACCCGTTGTATATAGTAAAAATAATCCAATTTCACACCTGTTATTCCCGAAGAGGTAGGTAGAGGAGTTACTAAACTCCCACATATATAGCAAGTAGATTGATTTGTTATGATTCAAATAGTTAATGAATTTAGATAAAAAAAATTGGTTTCATGCTTATAAAAATTTAGAGAATACCAGAAATCTGATTATATACATGTAGAAGTGTTATCATAAGTATTTTTGTCATCATTAAACGTTATCTGTATTCAGGTCATAATTTTAATTTATGATACTTATCGACATTTTAGAACCCCGGTTATATAGATTATTTTTAATTCAAATCGTTTTATTTGTTTTTATTGAAAAGAAGATCAGATGAAACAATATAGGAACATTCCACAAGTTCTGTATTAGGATTCTTGGTAGCGATTTTCTCGTAAAATGTTCAAAATGGCTTTCAAATTTCACGGTCATTATTATGAAGAAAAACAAAATATTAATGACAAAAATCCCTCAATTGTTAACAAATGCGATATCTATTAGGTTCTTCTTTGGAAATTAATTTTAAATTTTTAAGCTATATATTAAATTTAAATAAAAGACAAATTTTAAAACTTCATCAATTTATTTTGATAGTTTATTACATATAAATAATAATAGCATATGGCATTTTACACAAAGCAAACGTATTCAAAAACACATTTTCTTTAATGCATCTGTTATTTTAAAAGTGTCAGTATTAAATAAATATTAATTAGGTACATATATTCTATAGAGAGCTATGATTTTTACCTATTAATATACATAGATAGCAACATATTAGTATATACATAAAAAATTTCATTGATAAACAAAAATATTGGATGTCCAGTGTAGTACAGGAATTTATAAAAAGTTTCCGCTGCGACCTCGCTGCAATCGGCGGGAGCTTATGAAGAAGCACCTCGATTAGATCCAATATTAGTCGGGGCATCCCCAAAAAAAATACGCGAGTCAAGCTGGTACATATACATATAATGAAATTTATAAACATTTCAAAATGTAGAGTAGCATGAAATTTACTACTAAATAATCACTTACACGTATTTTTACAATGTATTTGTGCGTTTTTAATATACAGAAATGTATTATCAAGACATGTTTAATACAATTTTCAATCATGTATTCATCTATGAGTATTTTTTACAAAATATTTGCATACATATCTGCGAAAGTATAATTTGAAGCTTCTTTGAAATCCTTTATGCCACCAAGCGTATATTAAAGGGTTCAACATGCTATTAAGAAACGCCAGTATCGCCAAAGGGCCGCCTAATAACATTCTTATTTTCATACACTTTGGGTTCGTTAGTTTCTCCTCGCAAAATACGAAGAATATGACCGTTATAAAAAATGGCATCCACGTCACGATAAAACTACCGGACGTTAGCATTACTATTATTATCGCTCTCCATTTATTGGGTTGCTTTGGTTTCGTCGTTTTCCTTAGGTTGTCGTCTAGCGCGCTTATGTTTTTCGCTCTTTTCACTTTACTTTCATTAACGTATATAATAGAAATGTTGGGATCGGACACAGCCACGACCTCTGTACAAACGCTGACTATGGAATCAAATCGGATTGCATTTCTGCTTTTAACATTATCATTGCTATTATGTTCGCCAAATGGAGTCTCGTTACTATTAATGAAGTCTTCGTTACTTTTGGATTTTTGGGTAAATTTCGCGCAGTTTTGTCTTACGTCTTTGTTATCGTTGCCGACGTTGAACGAGAAACTCCTTTTAATTTTAATGGGAGTGCCTTTCGGGGGCAACTTGACAGATTGGGCATTCTTCGCTAAATTGCCATTACCCCTATAAATTCTCATTTCCGGATTTTTCGATGTTATTCCACTGGCGGCTTTAACGGCCGCCTTTATTTCTCTGACGTTTCTGAGTGCTCGTACTAAGATGATGGAGTACAGTACAGCGACAACCACTATGGGTATGATGCTCAATAATGAATTGAGTAAAATTAATGCGCCAGGAAACAGGGAGACGTAGTAGCATCTAGTAAGTATTAGCTCCTTGTTGTTCCATCCAGTTCCGGGTAAGAATCCAAGGACAATACCTGTAATGAAGCATCGTTAAATTTAATAGTGTAATTATACGTATATAAGTCGTAATATCCTTAACTTCCGGCGACTTTGAATGTTTTTTTTCAGTATCAGTATCTTTGTATCAGTTCCAGACATTTCTAACTCGTTACAGCGATATCGATGCGTCGCGATAGGCAAGTTAAAGTACCCATACTTACTGATAATCCATATTAAAACAATGCTGATTCTCGTTCGGGTGGTGTTGCACCAGCGTTGGTAATACATCCCGTGGAGGATGTAGATGTAACGTTCCACAGCTATGAGCCCAACGCTGAATATCGACACCATCGCGGGACACACCAGCATGCCTGTGTTAAAACAGACGCAAGTGTTTTACACATGGTCGTATAGTTTTTGTTAAATCGACCTACACGAAGAACAAAGTTATATATGATTATGATACCAAATCGTTTTTGTTGTAGTTATAAAACCAAGCTGACGTATATATTGTATTAGTAAAATCATTTTTTCTTAAAGTTATGTAGTTACGAAGATACCAGTTGAATAAAGTTACATGTGATTTATTTATCCATGGTAAAAGGCGATATGTGTGCTCGCAACTAAACTTCAAATCGCTCTCCTGTAAAGTGACGATTTTGCGGAAGTAACTATTCTACGGATAGGTCGAAATATTGATCGTAATTCCGATCATAACGACGACAACGGCATTATTTGAATTGTTATGAGTAAGTGCTTACACCAAACGAATTAAAATAGCTTTATTACGGTCAATTATACGTCAAATTATCGGTATATTATCGTTAATATCTTTCTGTTGAATCAATCTATTACAATCTTTCCTATCGTGTTTCTGGCATTGAATGGAGCATTCTACATCCGACATGCGAAGTCATCGTAAGCGTGAGGTAGGTATATGATTGTAAAATTTAATCTAGATGTTTCTTTGTTAAATTTCATAGTATTACCCACCAGTTTGGAATATACAAAGGAGATTTGAGCTCGTCGAGTTTTCGACGACGACGTTAAAGATTATCGCCATGCCGGCTATCATGTCAGCTAGCGAGACGTTGCCGAGTAAGAGGTAGGTGCTCTTAGGCTGTTGACCTGCGGATAATAAAGGTATCAATTCTACGTTTATACGTGAGATCTGTAAAGATAAAAGTTCCGCTATCGGTTCTGTCTACCCTATAAACAGCCTCGCGTTACGGTACGATAATAATAATATTCTATTCTTGTTTAAAGATTTTGAAAATTGAGGGAATAACAAAATATGGTACGTACATATAAAAAACCAATGACTGCCTCGTTGGTCGTGTTGGTTGCAAGTGCGACTGCCAATCGGGAGGTCCTGGATTCAAATCCCGGGTCGGGCACTACTACATTTTTCTAATTTAGATTTTCTAGTAATGGCTCGGAGTCTGGATATGTGCCCAGTGTATGGCACTAGGTTTACCACCTAATCCACAGTGGGACGTAAACGTAACTGGTGAAACGTGGACTCCCACGTTCGTTCTACATTCATCTGCCTAGAGCTGTCAGGACTTACATGTTCGTATTTCTTACATCAACATTGGTACCAGAAGTGAAGGATATCTCATTACAATAAAAGTATTATTTCTGAATCACTCCAAACATTTTTCATTTACACACAACGACCATTTTATTCTCTGTACCTACATAGTTTATTTACTCTATGTTTGAAAACAAGTTACCAACCGCAGTAATTGATAGTGTTACTTGCACGTTCAGGTGACACGCATGTAAGGGTATTAAATTATGCGTATTGTTAGTACTTCTATGCGTATCATCACGTCTCTATTTACCCGACAGTGTAGGCAGAGGAGCGCAGTACTGGGAGTAGGCCTGTACTATTATTAAATAATAAGTGCCGTTGAATTGAAGCATATCTACAAATTAACTCGGTTGTAACCATATTACAAGTCGTTTCTGAAGTTACTCAATAACTAAGTTCCATTAGCCGTAATCGTAAAATATACATATTATGTTATATGACACATTCCTACTACATGCATAGTCAGGCAACAAGGTCGCCGCTTGCATATTTTATACGTAACATCACGCATGTCGTCCCCGAAGAGGTAGGCAGAAGACTACAGTACACTCTCACGTTTTACCAATTACGATTACGTCCCAGTCCCACTATGGAATAGGTGGTGAGTCTATTGATATCTTTTATAGTTCACAAATGTCATTATTATGTATAAACAGGCCTGTCTTGCGTTTGTATTTTTTGGATGTCCCGACTAGTACCGGACCTATCAGCAGGAGCTCATGAAGAAACCTCGTATAGGTCCGAAACTAAGTAGTTGGCCAATCTCCAAAAAAACGTGATTCAAGTCGGTTTATACAAAATAATGTGTAACACTCACGAAACAATTTACAAATTTCATTGCACAGAGATAGGTACTTTTTAAATGGATATTCGCACAGTTAAAACTTTTGCATCGCACTTCGTATCGTTCCAATTTTATTTCGTATGCTGCACGATTTATATTCTTTTCCACGGCAATTTGAACAGTTTTATTTTAATTTATAACCATTTAGTTACTGAATATTTTAAAAGTTTATATTATTTACTAGTATTTGCTTGCCGCTTCGCTCGATCGATATTTCAATACATTCCAATAGATTATATACTTTTATTAATCTAAAGCACAAATCTAAATTTGTGCTTTAGATTAATAAAATTCTATAATAAAATTCTAAATGCTTTAGATTAATAAAAAACAAAATCTTATTTTAACGCGTTAGGTAAATAATTTCGGAAAACCAATAAATACTTTTTTAAATAATTGACATCGTAAAACGAAAACTTTAGATGTATAACTACCAAACGGACAAAATGTTATGTATTCTTACAAACCGAATTATTCTCTGTTCTGAGAAGAATTTCCAAAAATCTATAATTGCTTAGATTCTCTTTATCAACCAAAACCATAAATATAAAATGCCCCTGTATATTGATTTAAATACATACAAAAATATCTTCATGCCATGTCCCTTACGAGGTAGGCAGGGAGCAGCGAGTGCCGAATATCTCTATCCTTATAGACCTGCCGTACCTCTTCCACATTCATCACTCTCTTCATACATGCACGCCGGTTTCGGAGACTTCTGACTCCCACATCAACCAGTATCTCGTCTATTTAATCAAGATAGGTGAGTCTTGGCCTCCCTTGGCACCTGCGTCCATCAACATTTGCATTGTATATCTGCTTCGTCATTCTTTCATCAGCCATTCTCTCAACATGTTCGAACCAACCAACCAATATTTATATGCTATTAAATTAAACTAATAGTTCCTACCACTGAATAATACATAGCGTTTAGTTCTACAACTATATATAAGGATTTCTTTAATATTTATTTATTTACATAAATACTCCCGCGTTTCACCAGTTACGTTTATGTTTCACTATGAATTAGAGAAAGGCTGGACGCGGCAAGCCGAGGGCAAAGTGCAATGGTGCTCTTTGGGGAGGCCTATGTCTAGCAGTGGTATCCGATAGGGTCACGATGATGGACTAGGTGATGAGCCTATTACCATGCAACAGGGACTAATACAGGCTCCGAGCCACTACTAGGAATTTCAAGTTGGAAAACCCACCGGTACCCGACTCAGAGATCGTACCCAGTACCTCTGGCCCGACTGCCGCGCAAACAACCATGCGATTAACGAGGCATTCAAAAACATATTTTATTACTAATATTTACTGCTTAACAGTATTTACTGAAAGACAATATTTAAATATATGTATATAAATGTTTACTGATAAAGAAATGTGTTTTGTAATTACAATATCTATAATTACTTGACGTTTATTAACTGTCCGATTGGGCTCCAACATCCGCTTTTATTCACGCACAAACCAACCGAGACCCACCGAATGAAATTTTAAACAATCACATCGATTTATTTCGTACTTACATAGAAACCATATTTATAAATACTTGTAAGTACACAAAGTGATGATGAAATATTTGCTTTTAAAGTTAGCTTCTAAACACTCATGTGGCCTGTATGGTGAGTATAGGCGAGATGGCGACTGAGCAAATCATTTTAGTGACTCTTCGCATTAATATGTTTAGTACTTTGTTTATTTCCAGTTGCTGCAAGTCAGTTAAGGAACGGAAAGGTAGAGAATGCGCCGAATGTGAATGTAATTTCAATTTTTTACTCAATTGGCGACTTGTGCGTTGCTGTGTGTTATATTGACTATAATAAAAAAATATGTATATTTGTATATGTAGCTTGTCAATCGTCTTTCAGTTTGGGAGCGTAACAGGCTGTGTGCCGTTTGAGATCAGACTGCAATGTGTGGTGCTGTCCCAAGACTTCAGTCTATTTTCATGAAAGGTGCTCGAAGACAGTTTTTAAAATTTCAATATGAAATTAGGCACTCATTTTAAGAAATGCTTCTCAATAAATATTTTGAGGAATGGAAAAAGTATTAATTTATTCCTATGCTAGTTGCATTAAATGAAATTGTATTAAAACATGCTTTGTTTGAAATATGTATAAATAAAAGTATGGTAGAAATATAACGTTACAACTTTAGTTCTTAATGTCGATATACCTACACGAGATTTTTTTTTTAACTTAAAGGTATCTATCATTAAGTTTCAAAATGGAAATGTCTATTAAGATCGTTCGCACGACACTAACTTGATTGACATCGGATAAAAAACACCAATTCGAACATATACAACAATTTACTTAATCATCTTTCGATATTTGCTTGGACGAGGTTACTAGCGGCGTTGTTGAGGTCATATTTTAATTGTGTATGCTCGTATAAGCGCCAAGTGAAAAGCTAAAATAATGATTCATTGCTAAACGTGTTTATTATACGTACCTTTTGTAAGAATAAGTCCGCTTGAAACGACCACCGTCAAGTTACTCAAGAAGATGAGTCCACCAAAAATATAAGCCACCGATCTGTAGGCAACTAGTTGTGTTGACTCTGTGTTTCTGTACACCTCGTAAAAATCAGTCAAATCTATGTCCCTCGAGTCACTTTGGGTTATATTTGAAACGTGTACAAAACTTTTCACTGTAGCGAGAGCGCGAAAGGATCTTACGTAGGAATCGTTCAAATCCATGACTATGAATTGTTGTAACGTCAAGTTAAACACTCGGTTATTACTAGGCAATAAGTCGGCACATGTCAATGCCGTGGTTCCTTTGCAAAGAATGAGATGATGTTGAAGACGCGTTTCTTGAGGATAATGTGGGCCGGTGAGTTTTGTTTATTGTAATGAGCAGATTTGCATTTTCGTAGTTCCGTCCGTCGGTGATTTTATTGCGAAAAGGGTATCCGTTTAACTGCTATGCCTGATAGTTCAATTATAATTCTCCATGTTAATATGGGTGGAATGTATGAATTTGAATGCACATCTATCGGTGTTTCTCGAAACTGGCAGAAGTCAATCCCTGTGTCCAACGCGCTTTTGGTATGTATTTTTGGAGACATTGTTTAATGGTCCGTGGATTTATAAGTACATTATAGAGCTTAGACCGCATTGTTATTTCTGTAAAGGGGTAACGCGAATTATGAGCGGAGTTCCTGTTTGTAGTGTCGCTACATGGATTACGAAACTTTTATTGGTTTCGTCACAATAATATTAAAGGAATTGAATTTTTTAATCAATTTGTGGTTTTTAATTACTCGGATAAAACGAATAACAGGATTAAATATTTTTTGTTCATCTAATAAATATACCAAATTTCTAATGTTAATGGACGCAAGTGCTGAGGGAAAGCAAGACTCACTTATCTTGTTCAAATAGGCCAGGTAGGTACTGGCTGATGGGAGTCACAAGTCTCGGAACCCGGCGTCCATGTATGAAGAGAGTGATGAATGTAGAAAAAGCGTGGCAGCTCTCTAAGGATAGATTTATTTGGCACGCGGTGCTTTCTGCCTACCCCGTCTGAAGACATGTATCTACGTGTATGTATACCAAATTATGGCCAATGTTGGGGGTGATTAAATTCAGTAGGATAGTAATGCCTCCAACTACCTCAATCGTCACCTATGGTACTTCATTCCTAAAAACATATGAGGAAAGTTTATTTTGTATTTCATAATTGCAATATTCAGCCTATCTTTTGTGCTTCATCAATAAATAATTAACACTGCACTGTCATAACTCATATTACACTTCGAAGTCCTCTGCGTTACGGTTGTCTTAGATAACACTGAAAAATTGTAAACACAAGTTTAAAAGTTTTACTATAAAGAACCAAACACTACGTTTGTTACGGACTCTCTTGGCCGTTACCAAATGTTAAACAGTACATTATAATAATCTTTTTTAATGGCAATTACGCTGACGGTCTCTTTTCCGTTTAGCAAAGAGATCTTTTATTTTCAAACGCTGTAAGCATGGAGATACATGTTGTGACGCATTAACCAAATATTTGGTATGGGTGTAATGAAGAAAACGTGTGCTTGACCGAGTGGTCATTAACAAAACAATGATGACATCGCAACAATGACACCAACATAATGTATTTGCTTAAATTATATAGGTAGGTACCTCTATCAAAGATTATGCGTTACTTTTTATGGAAATTGTGTAACGTTAACGTACAACTGCTTCGTTGAGCGAGTGTTTACGAGCTCGACCACCATTCGAGGGGTCCTGGACTTAAATCCCGGATCGGGTATTATTGGATTTTCCTAGCTAAAATTTCTATTTCAATTTTCTAGTTGGTGCCCGTTATATGACAATAGGCTCATCAGTAATACCATAATGAGACGTCACAAATTGACGATATTCTAATACTTAGTTTCGATGTCAAACATATAGAATCCAATGAAGTAAATATTAATTAGTGAATAACAAAATGACAGCTGTTGGTGATATGGAACGTAGTTAATTACTTCTTTACTGTCATTAGTGACAATATGTCAATAGTGTCAATGCCATTATTGTCATGCGAATGTCATACGCGATGTATCTAAGTCTCAGATTAAAGAATTATAAGAATTTATAGAAACAATTGATTATTAATTAAATCCTTTACAGTACAAAAATCTGTTAAAACTTTTGTATTGTAATATGCTTAATTTGTCAGTCATAAGGCAATTTACAAAGTGAGTTTACAGCTGAATATCAATATAACCTAAAGTATTACGATGTGAAAAAGTGTTTATTTTTTTGTAGATTATGTGTAAGTCCAGCAGCATCTATAGTGTTGAATACAAGAAATATACACACGACTACAGCGCTGCAGTTTAAGATAACTGATCAACTATGGCAAGTACTTGTATTCAAATCGCTTGGAGAACTATCTCAAAGGGTTCCAAAAAGTTTGATGTATTCAACGTCGTGAACAGTGTACGTTATGAATATTTTCCATTGTTCTATTTATATTCATAAATAATGTGTTTAGGGCTGAACCACTGAAAAAGAAGAAGAAAATAGATCCTGCTATTGTTAAGGCTCGGGAAGACCGTCGAAGAAAAAAGCTTGAAAAACAAATTAGAAGACTCGAGAAGAATGCACTCCAATTGAAACCTATTGATGAGATGGAAGTACCTTTGCATCTGATAGATGAAATGAGGTAACTTTCTATGTTTTCATAGACAAATAAGATTCTAATTGTCTTTGCCGCTTTCTACATTTATTAATTGGTCCTTGTGTAAGGTCTAGAGCAGTGTTTATTAACTTGTGGTACGTAGACCCCTGGTGGTCCACAAGTATGTGTATTGGAATCTGCCATTTTATCTATGGATATATGAATCAAAAAATAAATGTCAGCAAGTCACATAATCGTTATGGGGGTTTGACTGAGGCTGACCAACTGACATAAATCCAAATATTAATAATTTACTTACAAAAATGCAGCACCATGTACATTAGTACAGTATTTTTAATTTTTCTCATATGTATTTTTTTTTAGTAATAAAATAAACAGACTTAAATTTGTTCTTGTTTTTTATTGAGGGGTTCGTTGAAATTGTGTTTGATTTTCTAGGGGTCCATAGACTGAAACAGGTAAAGAAACACTGGTCTAGAGCATATTTTAATAAGCACACCACAGGAGCTTGAAAGAAAAACAGTATCTTGCCAATTTTAACACTGTTAACCATTATGTAAACATGTGTAAAAGTCTCTGTTTATCAAAAATTTTGTTTCCAATAATTTTTAAATTTAAATTTATCAAGTATTAAGAAGTCACACTTTTTTTGTAGTCTAGAAATTTTAGAAATAAACATTTGTATATCCAAACCCCTATAGGATATGAAATACCGAGGCTGGGGAATTAAATGACAAAATATCAAATCAAGTTATCTATTGGTTCGGATATGTTGAGAGAATGGCTGATGAAAGAATGATGAAGCAGATATACAATGTGAAAGTTGATGGATGCAGGTGCCGAGGGAAGCCAAGACACCTATCATTATCACATAGGTCAGATACTGGCTGATGGGGATGTCGGAAGTCTCTGAAACCGGTGTCCATGTATTAAGGGAAGGAGCTACTTGGCACTCGTTGCTCTCTGCCTACCCCGTAAGGATCCGGGTGTGAAGATATGTATGTATCAACTGGTTATTTATAGTTAGTTACATAATATTTTATTTTTTCAGTAAGCGCAAGAGGCCTATGGTACAGTTGACAGCAGAACAAATAGAGTCAAGGGCTATATTGGAGAAGGAGTGGTGTAGATATAAAACTAGAGAATACATGGCAAATGTAGCCCAGGTAGATAGGATAATGTCGGCACAGAAGAGAGCTTTGGATCAGTTGTATGCAGAGTCAGAAGAACTATATGATGAGGCCATTATGGTGAGTTTTAATATTAATAAGTAGAAAAGAAAAGAGCATTGTTTGTATGTATCATATTTAGTAACTAATATCAGAATTATAATAAATATCACTCTTGAATCCTTGTCTTCATACAAATGTGCCAAATAACTGTATTATATCTTAGTGCAGTTCTGACCTATGATGTTAACTTAGCATACTTGTAGTAGATGTAGGTGAGAATTTAAGTAATAATGTATTGTTTGTCTAGCGTAGAATGTTACAGGTTGAAAAATAATACTTTAACATCTCACATTTGTTTGTAAATAAATACTTTTATCTATACCATGAAGGAATATATAACACAAATGGTAAGATCAGAGTGTACTGCACTCCTCTGCCTACCCCTTCGGGGAAATTCAATTGTGACATTAATTAATTCAAACAATTTCTAATAAACACATTCACATTCATTACTGTAGAACTGCTAAATAATCACATTATTTATTTGTACTTAAATGCTCTAATGTTCATGTTAAATCTGCTAAATTTGGATAGACTGAACTGGCAATAATTTCGACATACACTCGTTATTGTGTTTTTGTAACCAGTGTACGGTGAATTGCAGTGGAAACGAACTGTCTGTCAACTTTCTTTTATTTATTATTATTAAAATGATTATTTTCTCATTTTTCACAGCCTGATTTACAGCTGGTACCATACACTATATCGGGTCCAGTAGCTACACCACCCATCAAGGATTATGATTCACCGGATGGTGAATATATTGACATCTCCAAGAAATGGGATCATTAACACTGAGTGTTTATAGTTTATGTATAGCACCAAAATAACAATTGTAATTATGTGTCAATATTAGTGTTATTAATAAAAGCTAAAATTTAATGATAGTATTATTCATAATATTGTGGAATAGTTATGGCTGATTAGGAATGTATTTAGTATTATAAATTTTTTGTTATAAATATATCTCGGTAAACAGGCAGGTAGTCTATGCCAGCTAGGGGCATGACATATGCAACATCATAGATTTGCCTATGTGTTGTCGGCTTAAAGGGAGCTCTAATCAATCCTTATTCGAAGAACCTCATAACATAGCACTCTGGAAATATAATAATGGGTAGAATTAATTTTATTCATTTCAATGGTGTTTCATATGTTGTATATATCTTGATATGACATTTTAAAGCCAATTTAGTGCCATGTGTTTTATAAAGTCATATATTTTGTATCGCATTTAGGCATTATAAGTAAAACACTGATCATCATCATCATCATCAGCTTATTGCAGTCTACTTCGGGACGTAGGATATCCCTGAAGGTTTATGCTCATAATCCCCACGCTATGGGCATGCGGGTTGCGGATCGCAGAGCACAGCTTCTCGCACCGTTATAGGCGATCTGCCAACGCCGGATTTAGTCGCGTCTTACGAAACCCTAGTATCCCAGCACGGAGTCGGGGAATATATTCTTACTCCACACCGACACGGAAAGACATGGCATTCTTTATTGTCTGTTCTACGAATTTTAGTAAACGCACGCAGTAAATTACACAGACTAAATAAATCGTATAACAATGTAAGCTGTAATACTATGAATAAAGTTAATGACGAGTAAAATTCAATTTCATGCATGATCTATCTATCATACTTCAAATTAATTTCTCGCTTTTATAACGCTTATCTTTTCATTTTTATTCCAATCATTTTTGTTTTTTGGGTGGTTATGTGAATACCATACATAATAAATTAATATGAAAAAAATAGTTTTATCAATTTGCAAGTAAGTACCATATTAACAAAAAAATAAGGTGCTTTATATGTACAATAATTTTTTTGCCAATTGTTATTATTCAGGAAAACAATTTTTCCAGTGATTCTTATTTTAGGCATTATGGTTTTAAACAAATTTCTTACATGTTCTATGAGACTAGTTGCCATGAATGAAGACGTAGCGTATATAGATAATCCAATAGAAGCAAATATGCCCGGTCATTGGATTCCAGTAAGCATTGTAAAACGTATAGTTGAAATGCGTGTACAAACTATATCAACAGAATCACCTAAAAACTATAATAATTGGTATAGTAAGAGAGTTAAGAACGGACATAAGAAACTCAATTTAAAATTGCCAAAAGCCGGTGCTGGTACTACTCAAGAATTAACAAAATTGATGCCACAGAATTCAGATATGATTACAAAAACTACTAAGGTCGAAAAAGCATATGATTTTCAAACAGAACTTCCATCTTTACAGTCATTAGCTGCTGGTAATATTGAAACTAATAATGATAAAGATTTATCGAATCAATTGTACTCCAAACAAAAACAAGTATCTACATTAAGAAACGAACCATCATTAAACTTGCAAACAATTTCTTCATCTAATATCCCGGAAGCGACTGAAAATACCATCCTTAATGCTATAACGACCAAGTCACGATTGTCAAATTCTGTAACCATAAAAAAATCAAATGATCTTTTGACAAATAGTACAACGGCAAAGTTTTCAGTGCTAAATACTTCATCTACAATTTTGCCGTTTCCTAAAACAGTTAATTTATTTTCGACGAAAAGGCCAAATACAAATATGACAAAAACAATCCTTATAACTTCTAAAACATCTTTAATTACTACAATAAAAACAAGCGCTAGTTCAGTGAAAACATCAAGTAATGAAATTTCCATTCCAATGTCTTCAGCGATACCGACTACTTCTACCAATTTATATAAATCTCCGGTGATTAACATCGAGGCTTCAACTTTGAGGACTATGACTGCTACAGTTATGGAAACAACAAAATATCAAACGTCCAACAAAAAAACTTCTTATTCTGTAATAACAGGACCATCTTTTAGATTTACTACAACGACACAAATAGTTCCTAGCTCAATAAAATCTTCAGTTTCTTTAGTAACACCAAGGACTACATCATCTGCCACAACAATAAATCCAATATTTTCTACCATTCTATCTACTGGTACTAAACTTACACCAACAGGTTCTATGACAACATCTATAGCTGCTGCTACAGTCACATCGACTATTTCTACTACATCAAAACCAACAACTTCAACAAAAATTAAAATTCTTTTAACTTCTGCAAACTCCAATTTTTCCACGTCAATTTTTACGACGGAAACTGGAGACCCATTTTATTAAAAAATGTAAGTACTGTAGTAATTTGTTTATTTATAAATGATTTGAAATATTTTTGTAAAATACAATGTTTTTTTATTCAATTCTGACAAGTTAATTCCTCAATCAGTTAGAAGTTAAATTCAGGTTCTTGTCTGGCCTGCTACTAGACAGAAGTCGAAAATAATTTCAAAACATCTACGTACGTTGCACATCCATATTTCATAGAATAGGGCATGCCTGTAATTGCTATGTTTCTAAAAGGAACATACATACATACCTTCACGCCAGGTCCCTTACGGGGTAGGCAGAGAGCACCGAGTGCCAAATACATAACGTACACATATATAATATTCATTAAACATTGGCTGATAATACATAAATGTTGTGTAAATGAAGTTTTGCAGTTTAAATAGCATATATATATATACATAGGTATTATTGTGTACAATGCGTGTGATGATGTAATGACAATATCTGTGTCTATGTATAGATATTAGTTTTGTGAACGACTTGATTTGGTTATAACTGTATTATTAAAAAGTTAGATGAATGCAGGAGCCAAAGGAGACTTAAAGTTACCAACCCTGATCAAAGAGAGTCAGAGCCAGATAGTGAATGACGGAGAATCCAGAAGTCTTATAAGCGTTGCGCGTAGGAAAACAGTGATGGATGTAGGAGAAGCGGGAAAGTCTGTAATGATAGAGATATTTGATATTCGATTCACTCTGCCTACGCCGTGAGGGGACTGGAGTGATGATTAGATAATAATTAAAAAAAATATATTTACCCATATAATCTATTATACAACCATTTTAGTGAATCTATACCCCACAAGATGAATGCCTGTAACCTAGGAAAATAGATTTCACCAGGAAATGTAAGAAGCCGGAGGTGAGGGCATAAAATTAAAAGTGTCTATGTAAAAAGGTTCGGTGTGCTCACCTACCCCGTGAGGGACCTGGCGTGAAGATATATGTATGAAAGTATGTATGTAGAGAACCGCTAGTTGTTTATTACGAATGTTTTCACGTGGAAAAACATGTTATACACTGACTGATATGTCTATCGGCGATTCTTTATCATCCATTTGCGAATAACGACGTTTTCTATAGGGGTTCGATTGTTTGCGCGTGATCGAACGAAAAGCATTCGTTATTCGCGCGGGAAAACGATAGGTGAGCGCTTAGAGTATATTTATTTTGTCTTGACACGACAGACATTGATGGCGTTGCTGCGTCTACACACTTAGGTGTTACTGCGTGTTGCTTGTAATACTTGTAATGATGTATTGATTTAACATAGCAACGCGTGAGAAATAATTATTATTCTGATACCGTCGGGGCAGTGTCATAGCTGTATGCAGAGGGCATTGGATGTGTAATGTATCCGTACCGTCCGGGGTGCTTTTTCTACTTTTATCATTTGTAAGGCTTCGTCTGTTTGGTATTTTAACGGATCGATTTTCCAAAATACCATGTAATGTTGTGGTTTTTAACAATATTTTCATTCGTAATATCTATTATCATATATTGATTCACCTGTGATATTAATTTGCCTTAGTTACCATATAAAAGTATATATCGATACGTGTTGCTGTGGCTAGCACCAATCCTGATCCATACATACATTAACGAAAATATAATTTAATCGAATAGTATTTTATGTAATTGAAATTGTTTATTTTTGACTGCCACGTTGGTGCCGCTGGGGTCGTTTTAGTGTCGAATGCCGATGTGGAAGTCCTGGGTTCAAATTCCAGGTCGGGCACCATTGGATTTAGATGAACTTACATTTTCTAGTACTGGCTTGAAGTTTGGATATGCGCCCGGTGTAATGCAATAGGCTCACCATCTATATCATAGTGGGACGTCAACCTAATTGGTGAAACGTGGGAATGTAGATACTACACTCGTCTGCCTGCCTCTTCGGGGATTAAACGCATGATATTACGTTTAAATTGTTTAAGACATGTTTTTACAAATTGTATAATATGTGCTCGTGTGTACGAAAAATATCGGAAACGGTATGAACAAAATAATTAATTACCTACTAATAATTATTATTACCTAATAATTATTATTATTACCTAATAATTATTATTATTACCTAATAATAATTACCTACTAAATAATTACGAATGTTGAAGTTTTTCACGTCTCGCGGACGCTGGAGCCTGGATCCGGCCACAATTATCCCACTGGAAATTATTGCAACATGATTTTTGTCAAAAGAGCGTCGAATATCCGCGCCTCTTTCATTTCGCATTTGAAAATTACAACATTTCCTGAATCTAAACCTCTACTGAATTTTTGACTTCAACATTAATCCTCACGGTTGAGTTTTGTGTATTTAATGTCAAGTTTTGTGGGTTGCTGAAGTGGCGAGTCTCGGTTAAAAAGAACACCGCGGCACCGACTCGAAAAAAAATGTGCCAGCTGTTCCCTACATTCCTTTTCATGAAATTTTTATAACCGCCTTTGAGTTGGTACCGAGCATAGACAGGGAGTGACGCGAATGTCCGCAGTTCACGGGGTCGAGAGAGCTATTGATGGCGTGATGACATGGTGAGGGGTAGCTTTCTGGAAATGTGTCTTCTGAAGTGGGCAGCCGTATCTTACTCAGCGAACGCTGAATGAAACTCAAACCAGTAAAGAAATTCAGGTGACTGAAGATTTGGGATTACTTTGTGAATATTATACATTGAAAGTTTTGTAATTACAATTTCGTCCAGAGTAAGATCTGAAATGTCATGTTGCTATTAGACATAATTGAAGACCACACACATAAATAAAATTTTATATCTAGGTACAGTACAAAAACTCGTATTTACCAAATACGTATTTACCAAAATGACGTCGAATAAAAAAGAAGTTCAATATTGTCTTTCTCAATTATGATTATTATACGAATTGTTGCATATCAAAAGCAATTTTTATGAAACGTTAAAGGTGGACTGCTTTATTAAAAACGCTACAAACAATCAATCACGCTCTGCGAAACTTCAGATCGGGCGTCGTTAATTGCAAACGTTCGGTCCCTTCTCCGTAACTTTTACTGGCAACATTATAAAATTGAATCACGGTAAGTAATTAGTACGTAACGACCGCTCAAA
This sequence comes from Jemadia suekentonmiller, assembly GCA_018245575.1. Lineage (NCBI taxonomy): Eukaryota > Metazoa > Arthropoda > Insecta > Lepidoptera > Hesperiidae > Jemadia > Jemadia suekentonmiller. The sequence continues at coordinate 1,851 of DWDU01000259.1, read as the reverse complement.
ATTCGTGAAATTCAAATATGAATTCTTATTGAAAACCACCCTTTAATATACCATTCGACAAAAAAAAATTTTTTTTCGCTTTAAAATTGTACAATGGGAGATTAATGGGCACGGCATAGTAATAATGCAGGCCTCGCTACTTTGTTGTAGTTTTTTAAAAATGTTGGAATGGCGAGGGTGAGAGGTAATCGTTGGTTTCCTTAAATTGTTTGAGCGTGATCGAGTGTTTTTTGCGCGGCAAAAAAGTGTGGACAATTAGTTTCGACGAAGAATGCTTTCTATGTTCAATGACTTGCCGTTTCCAGCGTTGCTTCTCCTCAAGAGAACTTTGAGTACTTACACTGAGACCGGTTTTTGTGTAGTTTTGGACAAAGAGCTGTTTCAGATAGAACTGGTGTTCATTGAATGAATAGAATATATTTACAGTAATCTATTAGATAAATGTTTCTTAGTTTATGCAATAATTACATAAATGGGTGTATATGCCGCTAGAATGCAATTTTTTTTTCAAAATCGAATCCTGAATGAACTGTTTTTGAACCCAGGACCTATCGACCGCTCAACCAATAAGGCTGTCAATTGTCTACATATCTTAAATAGATATATTGAATAAATATTTTTCATATTATTCTTTTCAAATTAAATGCAGTTATATGTCGCCGAATTTATTTACTTTGTCTCACTTAAAAGCACTTTGCTTTCCAGGAATATAAACATACGGGTGCATATTTGCATTCAGACGCTAAAGTAATAATTTATGTTTTTAAGTTGATCGTGAACGAAACAACACTATATTGCTGGAATCATCATCATTATCATCAGCCATACTTCTATCGTTCTACTTTTGGACGTTGATCTCGTCTTAGAATGAGAATCGCTCAAGCCATTGTCTACCATGGTGTTCTAATGCAGCTTGACAGATATCATGCCTATAGAAAACATTATGGAGAATTACAAGCTGTGAAATTTTGTTTTGTTAAATCTTATATTATGTATGTCCATGCGTTGAAATATTGCGTGGTGTCCCAGTAATACTACTCAGAGCCCCGCTGGAAATTGAATTCTAACTTACAAGTATTCTATACAACCCAACCCGAGATTTGAACCCAGGCAATCGCGCGTCCAACCACTCGACCAACGAGGCAGAACAATATACATATATAAATCGCGGCAGAAGCGTCAATGATTATTTCGCGTGTGTGTTCTGATAAAGTACAGCGTGGGTTAGTGAGAAAGATGAATCGTGTAATAAATGTCAAGTTAATATATTAATTAGAGGAGAGACGAGCTCAGTAGCACCTACTGAGATTTATTATTATAGCTGCAACATCTCGTCCACCATTCCATTCATATGGATTACTATATAAAAATAAAGCACTTTATACTAAACCTCTGACTAGGATTGACTGTTTTGTGGGCTAATGGAAAAAATATATGTAAGTGATATCAAGCGTTTTAAAGCCGAAGCCATCACGTGAATAGCCATTCTGCCTTATTGGAGTTTGTCGATATCTTGATAGCAGAATTTCCAAAGAAACTTGTTTGAATTCTCGTTTTTTTTAATTTAGCAATGGGTTCGTGTTTGACTACTATCCCACCTATTAGGTGGGATAGTAGTCAAACACGAACCCAAGCGCGATGTTATCTATGATGTAGTATGCATGCCTACAAATTCTTGCCTTGTATTCCAGGTTGAACCAATCGGTAAAATTAGATCCTGGCAAGGAGTTCAACTCTTGCAGTCTGCAGCAGAAATGATTTAGTTCTGCACAGCATTATTTCATGGTGGTGTCAGTTTTGTGGTTTTAGGTGGTACTTGCTGATTTTGTTCATATATTTAGCCTACCAAAC